>JASDQU010370286.1:0-11409 GCA_032191745.1 Picea mariana
CGTGTACATATTTCTTTAATAATGAAACATGGAAAACATTATGTGCTTTTACTGTGGGAGGAAGTGCTAGCCTATAGGCTACAGGTCCCACTCTATCTAGAACTTCAAAGGGTCCACAATACCGAGGTGCCAACTTGGCACAAGCTCCCATCCTCAGGGAAATCTTCCTGGGCCTAACTCTGAGATATACGTGGTCTCCCGTCTTGAATTCTCTTGGAGTTCTCTTTTGGTCAGCGTAACTTTTCTATTTGTTCTGAGTGACCTTCAAATCTGTTTAATCTGAATCACTTGTTGTTCCATTTATTTCAACATGTTGGATCCAATAGTAATTTTGTTTACTAGGTTACTCCAACTGACTGGAGTTTTGTACGGTCTACCATAGAGGACTTTGAAAGGACTCGTCTTCAGGGATTCTTGGTAGCCATTGTTGTAGGCGAATTCCACCAGTGGCAGGTAATCTTCCCACTTTTTAGGTTGATGCATTACATGCATCCTTAGCATGTCTTCCAATATTTGGTTCACTCTTTCCATCTATCCATCGGTTTGAGGATGATAGGCTGTGCTAAACAGTAATTTGGTCTCCAGACCAACCATCAAGGATTTCCAAAAGTTGGAAGTAAAATTCGTGTCTCTATCAGACACAATCTCTTTAGGCATACCATGTAGTCTGAATATCTCCTTCATGAATATGCTAGTGATATCTATTGCCTTGCAAGTCAATTTGACGGGGATAAAATGGGCGGACGTCTCAATTTATCCACCACTACCATGATGGCATCATTCTGTTTGGTCGATGTTGGTAATCCGGTGATGAAGTCCATGGAAATGGTTTCCCATTTCCATTCTAGGATTGGTAGAGGTTGTAATAATCCTGCTGGGTGCCGGTGTTCTACTTTAACCTATTGGCATTCTAGGCACTTAGCTAAATAGTTAGCTATGTCTTTCTTTAACCCAGGCCAATAGAATTGTTTCCTAATGGCCGTGATCATCTTCTGATAGCCCGGGTGACCAGTATATGGTATTTTATGTAGTTCATCCATTATGAACCTCAAGTCGTCACAATCTGGAATATACAATCTATTTCTGTAAGTTAGCAGACCTCCATCTATCATCTGGTATCCTTCATACTTTATTCCTGTGGGTTCTTGCTCCAGGTACGAGGTTACGGTTTGGAAGAATGTGTATGTTTCTTGTGCATTCTTGACTCTTTATTTGACATTCGTCTCGCAGGTGCTCACTGCTGCCANAGGGCCATCCACCTAGCTTTTCTGGCATTGAGCTTTGGTTGGTCAAACAGATATCGCAATCCACAGTGGTCTGTCATAAGTACAAATTTCCTTCCCAGGAGGTAATGTCTCCACATTTTTAAGGTGTGCACTAAGGCGGCCAGCTCTAGATCATGGGTCACATAGTTGACTTCGTGCTCATTCAATTTTCAGGATTCATAGCAGACTACACTTCCTCCTTGCATAAGGAATCCTCTGACCCGTTCCTTACAGGCATTTGTGCACATGAGGAAGTCGTTTTCGGGATCAGCGATCTTCAACACGGGTGCATGGGTCACAAGGTGTTTCGGGGATTGAAATATTTCTTCACATTCTTGCGTCCACGTGAATTTAGCTCCCTTCTTCTAGAGGGTAGTGATTGGAAAACCAATCTTGGAGAATCCTTTTATAAATCTCCTATAGTATCCTGCTAAGCCCATAAAGGATCTGATATCCGAAATGTCCTTTGGGATATGCCATTCCATGATAGACCTGATCTTGTCAAGATCTACTGCTACTCCCTCTTCAGATATGACATGGCCCAAGTAATGTATTTACTTCTGGAAAAAGTCGCACTTGCTAAATTTGGCATAGAGTTGATGTTCTCTTAGCACTTGAAGCACAAGTCTAAGATGTTCCTCATGTTCCTCTCTATTCTTGGAGTAAATTAATATATCGTTCATAAAAACTAGTACGAACTTGTCTAGGAATTTGCTGAGCACATTGTTCATCAAGCACATAAAAGTGGCAGGGGCATTGGTCAATCCAAATGGTACTACCACAAACTCATAGTGACCATATCTCATCCTGAAGGCAGTTTTGTGGATGTCTTCACCCTTGATTAAGACTTGATGGTATCCATATCTCAAGTCAATCTTTGAGAAGATGGAAGCACCTCCCAATTGATCGAACAGGTCATCGATCTTGGGTAAGGGTTACTTGTTCTTTATGGTTACCTTATTGAGTTGTCTATAATCTATGCACAGTCGAAGGGTACCGTCTTTCTTTTTCACAAACAGGACTGGTGCTCCCATGGAGACACGTTGGTCCGGATATAGCCTTTGTCCATCATTTCCTTTAGTTGTAGTTTAAGCTCAACTAGCTCGGGTGTGCTCATTCTATAGGGTGTCCTAGACACTGGCACCACTCCTGGTGCAAGTTCTATCGAGAAGTCAATATCCCTTCTCGGAGGTAAACCTGGAACCTCTTCCGGAAATACATCTCTATATTCTCTTAGTGTGGGGTGATCTTCGAGGTTGGGTTTGTCATCTTCAATTGATTCCAACACCTGTATCGCATATAGTGGACACCCCTTTTTGCATTACTTTCTCATTTGAAGAGTTGATATTCGTCTCACCGAGACAGGTTTTTGGATCCTTTGAAGGGTTATCCTTCTTCCTTCTTCACTTACACATTCTAAGGTTTTATGGTAACAGTCCAGTCTAGCTTTATATGTGGCTATCCAATCCATACCAATCAACATGTCATACGATCCTAGGGGTAATACGTTAAGGGTTTCTTGGGTGGGGAATTCACCCATAGTGAATTGGCAAGATGGTATGACCTCCATTACTTTTCTTTTGGTGTCGGTGGCTAACTGTACCAACCATGGCTTGGCGTGTTTATGTGGTTGTAATTTACACTTATCAATAGCCTTAGGGGCTATATAACTCAAATTTGAACTAGGGTCAGCTTGTTTATTATCCAAGGATGCATAAATTTGTGGCATGCTCCTGGCCACGTCATTGACAGTGGTAGCTTCTTGAACGTTATAAATTCTCCGACTGTTCTATTGTCGGTGCGGGTATTCCCTCAGTAGATGTTCTTCTCCACAACCCCAACATTTCAAGGGTTCTTTCTTTGGGTTAACAATCTTTTCTGGGGTAGATCCAACAGGTTTATTTCCACTCTGGGAGGGGAAATCTTGTTGGTGTACACTTCGGGTTGGGAAGCTCATCTTTGAGTCCTTTTTATAGTTTTTAAATCTTGGGGATTTAAACCCCTTTTTTCTGGAATCCCGAACTATTCTTTTGCTTCCATCCTTCACGAGGTTATGTCCGATGCCCAAGATATTCATAACAATATCTTGCCTTTCGGATAGTGTCTTCTAGGGACTTCGGCTCGTCGAATTCAATCATGTTCTGATAGTCCTTAGGTAGTCCACTGATGAATCGTTGTTCCTTTTCCTTTTATGCTTTTATATAGGGTACGTACCTCAGCAACTCGAGGCATCTGCTGACATATTCCTCTATGGTGCATTGTCCCAGCTTGAGTTCATAGAATTCTTTAGTATTTTCATCGAAATACTTTTCCAACATATACTTCTTCCTGAAGTATTTTTCAAATCGTTCCCAAGATAGGTCCTCTTCGTGAATCCCTTTTACGTTCTTAAAGTCTTCCCGCCAAATGGAAGCCTTCCCATTCAGGTTGAAAGTGGCTACTCGGGCCTTCAAGTTTTCTGAGAAGTAATGGACTCTGATATACTTCTTTAGTCCAAGCAGCCAGGCCTCGGCTTCCTCTCTCTTCTTTATTTCGCCGTCGAAAGAGGGTGGTTTGGCCTTCTTGAATTCTTCGAGATTATGATTTTTGGAATGATTTCGCTTCTTCCATTTTCTTCGGGAGTAAGAACTAGTTCTACTACTAGAAGATCCCTTCGATTCGCTAGTTTTCTTTCCATAGGAATCGTCTGACGCTTGTCCCTTATCTCTGGGGTGGACCTTTATCAAGGTGCTCCTCCCAGTGTGGCCACTTAAAGGACCACGTTTTCGTATTCTAGGTGGGCTTCGACTTCTCTTCGTCTGTCGTTGGTCCACGTGACTAGTGTCAGGTCCATGCTGCAATTGTCTTTGTATGTCAGATAAGCTCTGTAACAAGATTGCATTAATCTTCGTTTGCTTCTCTTGCTCTTTTATCAACCTCTCGTTGTCAGCCTTACAGCTCTGTAGTTCGACCATGAGGCTCCTCACAGTCTCAGCTAGATCTGGAGGGGTCTCCACCGCTCTCCTTTCATCAGACTCTTCGTCTCTATTGTGGGAGCCATCCCCCACTTCATGGTGTGTCACCATTCTATGCGTCTGTAGTTTCTCGCGGTTGATTGTCTGCTTCTTGTGCAGGAAAAACACATGTTGTTAGTCAACATTATATTCATTCACAATCAGTGCATAATTCATATTTTTCAAATGCATACACACAATAGGAAATTTCCATTCTTAACTTCGGCTTTTGATAAAGGGGGTTAAGGTAGAGGGTTACTTATTTTAAGAGTACTTCAAATGGAGTTTCTGCGCAACTTGTTCATGAGCCCAAGCAGGCCAAGTGTTGTAACCATGCTCTGATACCAATTTGTCACACACCCACTACAGCAACTAAGATTTTCTTTTTTTTGTGTGTCTTTTCTTTGAGGGACAGAATCCTCGAATTTCTATGGGGCCTAGCGTAGACCATTCCTTCCCTTATCCTCCTCCATGTGATCATAGGCTATGACCACAGGCCTTACCAAAAAGGCGCTTCCGGCTTTCGTGATTCAAGGAATCGCAATGCAAGCATTCCCCTATTCTCTATCTTTCGAAATGCCGAAACCCGAAAGGGTCTAACAGATCCTTAGCTCCTCCCTTGGGTCACTTTTCATACAACCGGTCCTAGGACCTGGTGTTATTCCTCTAAATAATTTCGAGGTTTTGCGATTTGGGGAATCGCGATGTAAGCATTCCTCCTTTCCCTTTCGAATCCCTGGAACTCGAAAGCCCAGTATCATCCGGATCTATGGTCCAGATCGTTGACTTGATCAATGGCCCGGATTAAATCCCGACATTCTACCTTTCGAGATTTTTGGCGAGGTATT
Organism: Picea mariana; assembly: GCA_032191745.1. Classification (NCBI taxonomy): domain Eukaryota; kingdom Viridiplantae; phylum Streptophyta; class Pinopsida; order Pinales; family Pinaceae; genus Picea; species Picea mariana. Next base: position 5,107 of record JASDQU010370286.1, read on the forward strand.
CACTCCTATTCCTATGATGTCCAGAACCCCGGTGATTTTAGATCTTCACCACGCGTCCCTACAAATGGGTGGTCCGGATTCTTTTGGGACTCCTCCTTCCTACCACAAGACCCTGTCCGGTGACCTAGGGCTCATTCACAAAGCGCATCGGGGTTTCGCATACCAGGATTTTGTGACTGGCAAAGACGAGGGGTCTTGCCCTTGGGTTTCCCAGGTGCCGAAACGCCAAAACCTATTCGCGCTAAATCGATTCGGGGTTTCGTATATCGGGATTTCGCGACTGGCGAATACAAGGGGTCTTGCCCTTGGGTTTCCCAAGTGCCGAAACGTCGAAACCTATTCACGATAAACCGATTCAGGCTTTCCCATATCAGGATTTCGTGACTAGCGAATACGAGGGAACTTGCCCTTGGGTTTCCCGGGTGCCGAAACGTCGAAACCTATTCATGCTAAACCGATTCGGGGTTTCACATATCGGGATTTCGTGACTGGCGAATACGAGGGAACTTGCCCTTGGGTTTCTCGGGTGCCGAAAAGCCGAAACCTATTCACACTAAACTGATTCGGGATTTCGCATATCGGGATTTCACGACTGGCGAATATGAGGGAACTTGCCCTTGGGTTTCCTAGGTGCTGAAATGCCGAAACGCCAAAACCTATTCATGCTAAACCGATTTGGGGTTTCTCATATCGGGATTTCGTGACTGGTGAATACGAGGGAACTTGCCCTTGGGTTTCTCAGGTGCCGAAACACCGAAAACCTGAGAAAACCACTCTCTCTTGTACAAGGTTTCCAGACTCAGATCACATGATCCTTCAGCGGGTTCTTGGGTAATTATTCCTAGGCTTGGTGACCTGACTGAAAAGCCTTCCTAAATCACCGAGCTACAAACTCTGTGATAGGGATGAAATAAACTCGTGGGTTTACTAAAACGGTAGTCTTTTCAAGGAACTCACTCTGTCTCTGGAATGCGAGGGAACTTCCCGGAAGGAGGTGCCTTTGGGAAATCAAACTAGGGCATAGCGTGAGTCAAGTAAATGGGACAAATCTCAAGGGAACGGACTCGTAATCTGAACTTATTCATTCTATACATAAACCGATTATGTTCATATAAGTATAACCATGCATCCATTATTTTCTATCAAAACACCAGGCAAACACTTCTATACAGAAACCATTTATGAGTGTACAAACATGAGCATGCATCCAGGATATTCAATTCCAGATACAAGATATAAACACTTATCAGAAAACACCAGGTGTGACGCGACTGCTGAGAGGGGTGCTCATTTCCACCCAACTATAGGCTCAGTGACTCCAAACGGATTTACCACTAGCCACCCCCTAGCTATACCACGATTCTTGAGATTTAGTCTCCTACTTCCAGCTCAATGGAATTCAAGGACGAAGGTTACTCTCCTTCTCCTCTGTTCAGAACTCCCTGTATTTCCAGAGCTCCTCTGGTTTTCTTCCGCGATTCCTGTCGCGCGCGTCCTCCTCTCTCCCCCTTACCACACTTCCTCTCTTGCCTTTTCTCTACAAGATTGCGTGTGGGGTGAATTTCCCCATCTGTGGTCAGGTCTGGGAGTTGTTACGGATGGGTGGTTCACCCCCATCCCCTCATTAACTCTTGAGGAGCCTCCCCACCTACCAATATGACGGGAAATCCATTCCAAGGTCAGAGAGTTTCTTTGGTCTTTGAGCAAGTAAAAACCAGTACGGTGTTGGCTCGGTGGAAGTTAACACAACCATTCCAGGTCCCTTCCACCACCTCTCATTAGCCATCGTGGTCTCTTTTAGCACATCCCTCTCCCAGCAGTCATGCAACACATAATCATGACATAATTTACATTCATCGACCTTTTATACAAAGGTCCGTCAAATCAAAAATTCACATCTTTGAGTTTGCCATAGTTCTTGGCCAATATAGTTATTTTTACAGACTGGGGGAAACAGGGTGTTACAGAAACTATTGTAGATATGTGGACCAATTCTGATGGCGATCGCTCTACAACCTCCCTTATGTCTGTATAAACTACATGGGTCGGTGGTATGTGTGGATGATTGTTTCCTTCCCCAAAATGTAATGCTTCCATTGTCGGCAAGCCTTCACAATGGAATACATTTCTTTGTCATAAGTGGTATACTTTCACACTGTGTCAGACAGTGTCTCACTGTGATATGCCACTAGATGTCCCTGTTGAGTAAGAACTGCCCCAATAGCATAGTTAGAGGCATCTGTCTCGATCTCAAATGGTTGTTGCAAGTCTAGTAATGTGAGCACTAGGGCACAAAAGAGGTGATGTTTCAATTCTACGAATGCCTTATGTTGAGATTCCAACCAAAAGAATTTTTATTTCGCTCCTCCCTTGGTGACTTGACTCAAGGGCCAAGTGATATGAGAGAATTCCAACATGAACCTATGGCAGAAATTAGCAAGACCCAGAAAGCTGCGAAGATCTGTTAGAGTGGTCGAGGATGGCCAATCCCGGATGAATTGGATCTTGGTTGGATCCACATGCACCCCACACTCATCAACAATGTATCCCAGATACTGAACCTGGGTCATGCCAAAAGTGCACTTCTCCAAATTGGCACACAACTTCTGTTTCCGCAGTGTTTGGAGGACCTGTCGAATGTGGTGGAGGTGCTCTTCCCAAGTCTGTTTGAATATCAGGATGTCATCCAAGTACACTACTACAAATGAGTTGGTGAATGGCCACGATATGTCGTCCATCAGCCTCATGAAGGTTGCGGGAGAATTCGTCAACCCGAAAGGCATGACCAACCATTCGAAAAGACCCTCCTTGGATTTGAAGGTAGTCTTCCATACATCAGACAGTTCGATTGGTACCTGGTGATACCCGGACTTCAATTCGATCTTACTAAAATATTTCACCCCTTTGAGTTGGTCCAGAAGGTCATCAATCTATGGGATCAAGTACCTATTCCATACAATGATCTTGTTCAATGCCTGATAGTCAATACAGAGTCTCCAAGTCCCATCCTTCTTCTACACCAACACGATCGGGCTCCCACAGGGCGATGAACTTGGCCAAATGTGACCTTTCTGCAACAACTCCTGAATATGCCTCTTGACTTCATCATTCTCCATAATAGAGCGTCGATAGATCGGTCCATTAGGCAGTGACGCACCTGGGGTGCTTGACCTGACAGTGCAGAGGCACCCCTGCGGGTGAGGTAAATATGTCCGCGTACTCCTCCACAACCTTGTCCATTTGTTGTTGTCATGCGAAGGAGCCCTGTCTAGAGGTCGTGGCCATAGTCTTCTTCTTGACCTGAGGGCAGATCATCAGGAAATCAAATTTCCCAGTTCTGGAAATGAGCTTACTGCATTGTTTTGCAGTAACCAAAGAGATAACGGAAGGCAGTGGTGCCTCTGGTATCCTGTACAACTTATTTCCCATGGTAGCAATAACAATGTGAGGTTGATACTCATACACAACATGTCGCTTCCACAAGTATGGTTGGCCTAATAATACATCACAAACATCAAGAGGAGCAATCTCACATAATACCTCATCGATGAAGGGCTTGATTTTGTAGGGAAGGCGACACTGTTGGCTGACACGGAGATCCCGTCCTTGGTGAAGCCACCCGATGGTGTACGATTGTGGGTGTGTTGTGGTCGGCAAGCCCAACTGCTTCACTACCTCTATTGAAATGAGGTTCTTTTGGCTCCCACTATCGACAATGAACGGTAGCGGGGAACCCTTTACCCACATCGAGGAGTGGAAGAGACGCTCCTCCTCCTCTGGATCTTTCGGTTCTTCCTTTTGGATCTTCGTGGTGGAAATGGTGGCGTTGGGCTCTGCATTGATAATCTGCTTCCCTCTGTCATTCCCCTTCTCGGGTTCTGATTCAGTGTCAGAGCATGCATATGATTCAGAAGCCCTTATCTCGGCCACCAGTGACTGTTTGGCCCGACACTCACTTGTGTTGTGAGTGGAGCTCTTATGGAACTCACACTACTTTCTCGTGTCCTTCTTCGGCTTCACGGTGTTGTTCTTTGCTTGCAGCTTTAGCAGGTTGTCTTGAGTTGCCATGCCTTGGCTTTGTCCTTTGTTCTGCGGTTTGGGGGCAACTTTCACTTTCTTTTGATTCGCAAATCCAAAGTCTCGCTTCTTCTATTTGAATTTCTGCTCAATCTTAGCAGCATACCGGTATGTCGTACCAAGCGAGGGGATGTTGAGGAACTCCATTTCCTTCTGAATGTATCTTTGTAGACAACTGCGATACTTCAACACCAAATGTTTCTCTAAATCTTTAATACCCAACTTTGTTCGCAGGGTATGGAACAGATTCGTCAGCTCATGCACATCTTGATCCCTTTGTTGCCGCAACGTAGTCCATTGTATGCACTTGTCCTCATAGCTCCCCACGGGATAATATTGTTCCTTGATGGCGTCTCAGAAATAATTCCAAGTGGTTATGGCCGAGAACAGAGAGGGTTCCTCCTCGTCCTTTTTCTCATAGTAGGTTTCCCACGAGTCCTTGACATGGGGGGTGGCTTTGAGTAGTGAAAAAATAATCTTCTCCCGGTTGGAAAAGTCATGAACTGAGAAATATCCTTCTATTAGATTCAACCATCTATCTACGATGTCTGCATTTATTTGGCCATAAAATATGGGAATGTCAAATTTTACTTGTACCTTAAAAGGGGTTGCAACTCCAGAGTGGCTGCTGGATGCAGATGCGCCGCCAATGGGCAATCGTTGAAGGATCTGGGTGAAGTTATCCATCATCGCGTTCCTTTGTTTTTCAAGGGCCTCATCGAGAAATATTTTGATAGGATCTCTAGCTCCCTCGTCTTTCTTTTCGTCCCCCATGGGCGGCCGTCGGGGTTTGCGAGGTTGATCTTGCAAAGGTTCAACCGGATCGAGCCCTAACTCCTTATACCCCGACCTCGTTGGGGACATGCAAAGAAGGATCGAGAAAGAGCAGACCTCTATGATACCACTAGTCTGAATTTATGCAGGAACGCAACAGAATACACAAATAACCATGAATACAAAGATGCAGTGGAAATAACACTTCATTTCATTAATATCAAAGAACTGAAATTTGTTTACAGACATAATAGAAATTAACTAGCTAGGGCGTTGGTAGCTTATCCCTAAGAAGAGATGTGGCGGCTACAGGCCTCTGAATTCTGTGTTACAATGAGGCTCAAAGGCCTATATGTTATTGAGAAACAATGGAAACCCTCAACATCCACAAACCTAACCCTAGGAGATTGAACACCAGAATATGGGCCCCGTCGGGGTAAATTGGTACATCAATTTCTCGGGGTCGTAACTTTGGCATACTATCTCTGTTTGACGCATATGATACATCGTTAGAAAGATCTATCTGAGGAATACAACCAATGATAGAAAACATCATGGTCCATAACGAAGTAATATTCGTCGACCGGACCATGCCCAAAAAACGTTGTTTAGGGCCTCAAAATGGCTTCAAAAGTTCAGGACCCGAAAAACTGCCAAAAATAGTAAATTGTGTTACAATTAAGGAAACTGGAAAACTAAAAGAAACAATGGTGGGGGTCCAAGTAGAATAGGCGGGTGGCCACCAATATCCACCTAGATCAAGGGAGTTGTAAAGCTCCAATATGTTGGCACAAATAAGCAGGTTGCAGATGTGTTGACTAGGCCTATGTCTCGTGTGAAGTTTGAGTACTTCTGAGACAAGCTTGGTACAGTCTGAAAGGACCTCCCTTGAAAGGGGGAGTGATGTTGATGATATTATGGTATCCTGGCCAACAAAGGGTAGCTCAGTTAGGATTTTATACCCTAGGGGACTGATCATCCTTGGGAAGATCCTGAAGGTCTGATAAGGACAATTTGTCAGAGTAACTGTGCATGCATATGCCAGTTGTGTTCAATAGTGGTAGCTCAATTAGGATTTTATATCCTAGGGAATCTTATGATTCATGGGCACATCCCAAAGGTCAGGTAAGGATAGTCTGTCAGAGTACCACGTAGTAGCTTAGTTAGGATTCTATATCCTAGGGAATCGTATGATTCTTGGGTAGATCCCGAAGGACCGGTAAGGACAGTCTATCAGAGTACCACAAATGTTGTTGTTGATGCACCTACCTCATTCTGTTGGCACATATAGATGTCGATGTTCCAGCTTCATGTTGTTGATGACGTTGATGATGTTGATTTTATTCCAGCTTCGTGTTGTTGATGTTGACATTCCAGCTTCATGTTGTTGATGATGATGATGTTACTTCAGCTCCACAATACAAATGATGATGATTTTTAGTTTCCACTTAT
>JASDQU010370288.1:0-11409 GCA_032191745.1 Picea mariana
TCCCCCATCACTCATTCATCGTGGTCGGTCTGCACTGGCGGTATTTATATTTTATTAATTGACCTGCATACATACAAGTACATCCACCGGCTCCTGGCCTTCAACACTTAGGCTCCCTGGCCTAACAAAACTCATAAGCCTACAGCTTATTCAAAACTTGGCTCACCAGCCTATAGAACATATTTACAATTCTTTGCATATAACATGATCTGCAACGGGGCTCGGCCTTGGGGACACTACACTAGGTCACAATAGTTTTGATGAGTTAAAAGTTTAGGAAGGTTGGTATTATAATAGATATTCTAAAATTGGGATTTAATGTGGGTGTATGTAGGAAAATCTAAGAGAACGTGTTTTTCATCCTCAATCCTCTTAGTGTCACAAACATGACATTTTTTTCAACCCACAACAATTTAGGAGCTATGCAATGCCTTGTTTCACTATGGAGGTCATGGGAGTTCATCCTTATTTTAGCAATGTTGATTTTATTCTTTATGCTAGGGAAAACATAGAGATACTTTTGATCTTCCATATTAGGGTTAATCACCTCATTATAGTATCTTAATTTTCTCTTATCCTCTAACTCTTTACTACACCACTATTTCTTCTTAAAACTAGATGTAATGTTATTTTTAATATTATTGATATTCTACAAATTAACCTCTTCCTCGATTCCCCAATAATTTTTCCAAGACTTAGTATCTTTATGCCAAACCTGCTTGAGCCACAATTGGTTTCGGTTGGAGTTTGAAGCAAACTTAGGAATAACTTGTCTTCCATGTTGTTTATCTTGTGCGTATATATAATGTACCTAGTCATAGTTGTTCTCTCAATAGGGGAAATACCTAGTTCTATGAGGATATAATAGGGTGTATTTCTTTTAATTTTGATATTATAGGTTTTAAAACACTTCAATATTTTCTCAATATCTCTCCATGATTCTCTAGATGTATTGCAGCCCCAAACTTCACAACCATACAAGATAATAGGTGTGTCAAGAATCTCAAAGTGGAGTTTCCTTTTATCCCAAAACCACAGGTCCACTAATTTAAAAAAAATGAAGGCCAAAATAAATTTTCCACCATCTATTGATCATCTTCTCAATGTTATAGTTCCAATTAAGCTTGTGATGAAAATTGATTATGAGATATTTGTATGAAGTCACTTCCTCCAAGCATCTATGGTCATACACAAAATTAGCACAAGTGATGTTTTTAGATTTGATTATCATAAACTTTGTTTTGTCAATGTTAATAGGCGTACAAGTACTAGAGCATAAATCCTTAAGAATTCTTAATTGCTTGTCAATATCAAAGGGAAACCATTCCATAATAAATATATCATCAATATAAATAAGAAGGATGGTGACAATTCCAGCTAAAATCATCTTGACAAACCTTGCTTCTACCAAAAACCCTCTAACTTGTCAACGTAAATGCCAAAAAGGGTAGGGGATAGGGGACAACATTGCTTAACTAGACTATATTACAATTAATTTGTTTTTACCAACCCTCGGTGTTCTTAAACTTGGTAATAACATTCTCGTACAACTTTATTGCAATAGTTATCAACTCAAAAGGAACTTTAAGATCTTCTTATCTATTCTAGAGCTTAGTTCTAAGCACTATGCCATACATTTTTCTAAACTCAACGAAGAAACAAATGAAATTTGTTTTATCATTACAAGATTCCTCCACAATGATCCTAAGCGTATCAACATGGTCCACAATTGAATGATGACTCGTAAAATTGGCATATACATTAGGCCTTTTACCTTGATTTTCTAGCCATATGTGGATCTTCTTTATAGAATAATTCCATATAACTTGGATAAAAGGGGGTTGATCATAATGGTCCTATAATTAGAGGGATTGTTTTTTAGGAACAATGAGCCTTTGAGTCTGTGGTTTAGGGAAACCTTTCTTGATCGCTAGATTGAAGATCTTGTGAATGTGAGGGATGAGGATAGGCCCTCTAGTTTTTAGAATTTAAATGCTTGGTAACTTTCAATGTCCTTAGATTTCCCCTTTGTGAGAATCAATACCCCGAACTCTATATCTTGTAAAGAAAAAACGTCTTCCTCTGTAAAAATGCTTTGATTGATGTCCCTGACATCAAGGGATTTAAAAATATTTTTAAGGTAGGAATTCTAGTCTGTCAAGAAAATCATCTTGTTTTCTTTAGTTTTATGAGTCATAATTTGTCTCCCTAATTTCTTAATATCTAACTTAAGGAGGTGTAAAGTCTTCTCTTACTTTCTATTTATATAATATCTTTTTTATTTTAATAAGGGGTTTATATAACCTATTGATCTTGTTAGCTTTTAGGAACTCATTAGAAGCTCACTTGATGCCTCATCTACCAGTTTTACACTCCTTATCATACAAAGGGTTGGTTGTTTTATTTTCCTTTCTACTTGACACCTTGATAGAGAGCTTGTTGATGGAAGTTGAAAATGTTTTAGTAAAATTATGATAAAGGTTTTCAATATTATCCTTATTTGGAAGGAAGGTTAGTTCATTTTTTAAATTCTTTATCAAAAAAACAAATCGATTTCTATCAAAGATCAAATGTTTTTGGCTATTAGAATTATCTTCTATGGGACTTTTGTGCATGGAAAAGTTTAGAGCTAGGATTAAGGGTCTATAATCTAAATTTATCTCATAGTCATTTAAGATGTCAAAATTTACAATTTTGTTGTATGTGGGTATATTACATATTTATAAATACATATTTTAAAGAAAAATATTAAGATTTTTACATTATTATTTCAATTTTAAATAAATAAAAGTTATATTTATATTTTTTAAATGAATTTTACAAAAATTCAAGGCCAACATATCATTAGCAAAAATAAAATAAGAAGATAGCAATCATTCCTCCCAACTATAAATAAATAGAGTATTATATAGAAAACATATAATTTTATTCATAGACAAAATTAAAATTACATTGATGATTCACCAAAATTGATACTAGAATATAGATTTTTTTCATCCATATGAGTTCGAAAATCCTAAAAAATATGAGTTCCAAAATCATAAGAGAGGTAGGACCTTCTCTTCTACTCAATCTATCCTCTAAAATTTTTATACAAATATTAAAGTCGTGAAGACATCCACCATATTGCAAAATTCCTCTAATATTTTTATAGAAATATTAAAGTCGTGAAGGCATCCACCATATTGCAAAATTGTGAAAACTATGAAACTTTCCAAAACCTTATACACATCATAAGGTTGAAAGTTTAGAAAAGTTGATGTGAGACATTTGATGTTCCTTCATTATCTCATCCAAAGTCATTAGGGCTTCATTTATGTGTTGACCTTCTTTTTTAATAGAGTGTTAGTTAATGAAGTGAGTTCTCTAAATATGTGTGAAGGAAAAAAAAAATAAGACATGCACTGATCTCTTTAAATAGTCTCCCAGAAGTAAAGAAAAATGTTTTGAGTTTTTTAAATAATTTCTCATAAGTAAAGTAAAAAAAAATCAAGACTTGCATTAATCTTTTTTAAATATAATTTCTTAAAAGTAAAGCAAAAAGTTTTGATTTTTTAAATAGTCTCTCAAAATTTTTGTTGATTTTTTGCCATCCAATTAATTAGTGAAGTAGAATATCTAAAAATATAGATTCTTGAAATATTTCTATCTCATTTCATTAGTAATTTTACAGCTATTAATTTAATTAAAGTTTTTATCTAATTTTTAATCTACTTTTAAATTTAATATAATAATTATTTGAGTAATATTAAAATTTTCAAAAAAATTTGTGTGTTTAGCATATTTGTCTATTTGAGTCTCCTAAATTTATCTTGGAATATTCTTTATCTAATGTAAAGAAGTTTTGGCCCAAAGCATATATCTATGAGTAAATCTAAAAGAATGGAATAAATCTGTCCTTAAAAGTTACCAAGTTGTTTGCCACCAAGATACCACACATGACCAAGCATGGAATAGCTTTGTACATACTTAGTTAGTTCTTTTTCATAAACCAAGCATGCAAGCCTTTTTTAGTTGAATTCCTATACCACACATTTTCCACTCATGTGACATTTTAAACTTCCACAAGGCTTGTGAATATCAGCAATGAATGAAAAGGAGATTATTTGTTTCACAATCATTTTTGCACAATACACAAATATTTGAATCTTTTGTGTTCCTCAACAAATCTCAAGTTAAAAATATTTTCTTCAAAGCCAACGAAAGGAGAATTTTGTATCTTTTCGGATCCTTAACTTCCAAATAGGCCTCAAGCACCAACATGATCATTGATTTTTTTATTCAAACGTTACTTTATATCCTATCTTAGCACTAAATTCTACCCCTATTTTATTTTTTGTCTAAGTTAAAACATCATGTTCTTCTTTTAATCTAATATTACCTTTCTTGAGAGAGTCAATATAATTGATACAATCATTTGAATGTATACCTTCTAGCCTTAAAGATTCAGTGGAGCATCATCGTTGAGACGATATATTTGTATTTGCTTCATCTACTACTTGGTTCAAAGTATAGAACCTTTTTGTTGTAATGAGATGATGGAATCCTCCATTAAAAGAAATATGTCCCCACATCCCAAAACTACATCAATGAGACCATATAATTGTATTTGTTTCGTTACTAATTGGTTCAAAGTAAATAAACCTATTTGTTATATTAAGGTGATGGAATCCTCCATGAGAAAAAATCTATCCATACATCTCACAACTACATCAAAACTAGGACTCACTTTTTTTCATGATCTAACCTTCCAAGCTAGGTAGTCTCCTATCACTGAAAAAGATCTTACTAATGTTTTTCATTGATTGGAGCAATGTATCTCTTCTCTACATGGAGAAACCCCATTGTGACTAGTACCTCAAAGGACATACCAAATTTAAAACTATGACCTATGACCTCCAACAAAAACATGTTTTGAACCAATAATTCAATTATGTGTGTGTGTGTGTGTTTTCAAAATCTACATTAACTTAATATTATTATAATTTAAAATTATTATATATTTAAAATCCATTTTCCTTACCATTCAAAATTATTATATATTTAATATCTAATTTCCACATCCACATTTTAATGAAATAACATTATTAGTTATACTATGCACGAACAAAAATAGAATTGACATTATTAGGTATACCATGTATCAACAAAAATAGAATTCACCACTCTCTTTATTATTAGGTATACCATGTACCAACAAATTTTTCATGAGAAAAGAAAGACACCACAATTTTATGTTGTTTAAATTGCATTATTAACTTTCCTCTAATTATTAATTATTTTAATATTTTTTTTTGTATTCCTTTTATACAATTAATTTAATCCTTATATCATACGGGTTATCTAATTAAAGCTAGATTTCAATTATTCCTAATATTTTCATTTCTCATTATATTCCATCATTTTTCATATAAATAAAGGTTTCTTTATCAATTTCTTTAATTAATTAATTGTTAAATTAGTAATTAATAATAATTAATTACCTTTTTATTCTTATAGCCTCATCATTCTTTTCTCTCAATTTTTACTTTAATTCCATTAACTTTATTAAATCTCTTATACTTTTTATACTTAATAATTACAACTGCTAAGTTTATGTTTCATAATTACAATTGTTAATTTTATAACAACCAAAAAAACATATGTTTAACAATTACAACTGCTATTTTCTATCCAATTTTTCTCAAAGTTCTTCTTTCTTAAATAGTTTCTGATGATGGGTGGAGTGTCTACTAGAAATGTTGAACGTTTCAAAAACTCTATACACAGCAATCTAAAACAACATTATAAGAACTGTAAAAACATGCATAATCTAAAACTACTCCATATATTTTTTATGTTGAACAAAGCTTTGTTCTCCAAGCTTTATATGCATTAAATTTTAGGAAAGAAAATTAAATGAGCCTCTATCAAGTGCAAAAAATCCCATCAGCATTAAAATTGTGTGTAAGTGACCTCCAAGTTGCAACAAAATGGTTGATGAACAAGGAGGATCAACATGTTAAGCAGAACTCTATTCTTCAAACTTTATATGCATCAAATTTCAAGAAAGAAAAGAAACTGAGTCTCTATCAAGTGCTTGCAGAAATGCCCATCAACACTAAAATTGCTTATAAGTGATCTCCAAGTTGCAGTAAAACGGTTGATGAACAGGATCATATGCCTCAGCTTTATGTTTCTTTTAATCTTCTATGATTTTTATGTGACAACATTTTGTTTAAGATAAACCTGTCTCAGATCTGAAATGCCATGGACAAGGACATGAAAAATATTATGTGATGATCCCAAACTTTGTTTCCAACTGTTTGGGGGGCTAAAGAACTCTGTTTTAGTGCCCTTAGTGTCCAAGGAGTTCTACTGTGCTAATTCTGCTTGACAGGAGAAGGGCATCATGATTGGATTTTTTATAATGATGCATATGGAACTGATTTGCCTTCAAATGAGCAGGTTAACTATTAACTAATATGACAGCTTCACACTACATTAATTATCAACTAATATGACAGCTTCACACTACATTAATTATCAACTAATATGACAGCTTCACATTACACTAATTCTTGTTTTGATTCACAAAATTCCTTCCAAAGGTCAAAGGTCATTAGTTTCATGTAGTTTGATTACATATGCATCATGATTTTTGATGATTGTTTATTATGCAAATATGCATCATGATTTCTGATGCATTCTTAAAGGTTGATAAGATTTTTTTTAAGGTTATGTTTCAAAATATTTTAAATTTGTTTTATTTATTTATTCTCTAAAATATTTATTTTTATTTATTTATTGTTTAAAATAAAAAAAATTAAAATTGTATCTTTGGATAACCTGCCATGTTATGGAGAGTGTATCTATCCCATCACAATCACCCATCAAAATCATTCACATCTCTTCTCATCCACACTATACTTTTCAAAAAAATTGTAATAGAGAATATTAATTGCTCATATCCTCTCATTGTATAAAGTAAACATGGACACTCTTAGATGCATATAGCGTACTAGATGGTTGGGATTGTATATAATTCTTCTGTAACCAGTATATTCGTCTGGAATCACTTCTCTCGTCAGTATTAATTTTGCCAACAAGTTCTCGTCTTCTTCCTTTGCCACTTTCCAATATACAAGAAATTTTTCCATGTTTTCATCAAGATATGTGGTTGAATCAGTAGCAATATCAGCCTTGGATCAAGAAATATATCGTTGAGTATGCAAGCATAGCCACTTTCCAATATTCAAGAAATTTTTCCATGTTTATATGTGGCTGAATTAGTAGCAATATCAACCATGGATCAAGAAATATGTCGTTCAGTATGCAAGCATAGACCCTTATGGGTGGTCTACATGCAATTAACATTATATACTTGAATCTAGTCAACTTCTAGTGCCAAAAGCTTTCACAATTACTTAATATAGATAGGCTTGATATCATTATTACTTTTTACCATCTGCATGGGTTGTTTCCTCTTCCAAAACTTTGTCTTTCTATTTAGTCTTTCTTACTATTTTTTAAGGGATAATTTGCTTCACCTTTTATTTTTTAAACTAGCCCTTATAATTGAAAGTAAAAAATTATGATTTAGTTAATAAATTATTTTTACTTCTCAGAATAAGGGGGAGATGCTTAATTCCTTCAATGCTTAATATTATAGAGTTGACATGTGACATTTAAAAAATATTAATTTCAAAGTGGGTCATAAATAAAATATTTCTATGTGAAACTACTATATTTGTGAAACTAAGAGGGTTGAAGATGAAAAATACTTCCTCTTAGATTGCCCTGTCTATTCCCAATTTAGATCTCAATTTGCTTCTCTCAATGGTTTTTTTTTTTAATATTTTAACATCCACCTTAACTAAAATAATTTTATACCAACATTCACTTTTGAGATGAAAACATTTCTTCAAGTTTTGTACTCTAAAAGAATTTGCATTTGAGGATTGGTGGTTCAAACATTTTAATGGTGGATTGAATATGATAGAGATGTGCAATTCCTTCAGTGCTCAACATGGAGTTGACAAGTGGCATATATATATCTGTGTGTATTAAGAACCAAAGTAAATCCATCTTAACTCAATCCATCTTAACTCGGAATTATCATGTACATAAAAGCATCAAATAAGTAGAGATTTTGTACTCTAAAAAAACAAGTAACTTAGATGCAAACATTTTTTCAAATTTTATACTCTAAAAAAACATCTAACTTTGATACAAACCTTTCTAAATCTAAATAAAAATAACTAATTTAAACAAAATAAATAATAAACTTCCATTAATTATTTTTTTTTTCACAAAATAACCAAAATAGATCAAGAACAAGTTGTTGTTAGAGAACCCCAATTTATGGAGGGCACGTGCCTCTTTTAAAAGCTATGATGCCCTGGCTTTGACCCATACACAGAATCTTTGTCGAGGGTTCTAATATGGGTTATATAACCTAATATTCCCTTAGAATACTAGGGTTCTTAGAGTCTACAAGTCATTGGCAATGCTTTGAGTAACTTTACTACCCTATCTCAAGAGACTAGCATCAATGTTTCCAATACCCAGTCCCAAATATGTATTTATGTTGATTTAAGAAAACTCCTTGCTAAACAAATTATGTTGGAGTGTAGTGATAAAAGTTGAACACAACTTCTCACCTACAAAAACATTGTCTTTCAATGCAAACTTGTTTTAATCATGGACATGTGACAACCTCTTATCCAAAGATAAAATCATCACAATTTGCTAAGGGGAAAAATCATAATCCCTCTTAGTGGGAAGAAGATGGGCCACCATTAGGTGCACCCAAGTAAGACCTCAAAGGAACCTACACCAACATCTCCAACAAATGCTATTGTTCTATCTCCTTAGAGGTACAACAAAGACATTGTCCTTATTTCAAAGGGAACTCTCCTTCATTGGTCATGATTTCAAGGCACTCTTCTAGGAGGGGAAGAGAAGGCATGAATTGAAATCTTCAGTTTCTGAAAGAGGCCCAATTCATGTGGCTCTATTAAATGTGGCAAAGCAATTACTAGTGGTAAACACTCTAATAGTTTCCAATCAAGACATTGGTTTGAACAAATTTAGGAGAAAATCATGTGTTAACAAATAACTTGACTACATGATAGATTGAAGTACTCTAATACCATAATAGAAATTTAAACAATATGTTCCAAGATCATGAACAAACACACAAGACCACATAAAAGAGACAATTCCACAAAGAAGAGGCCCAATTCTGATGGCTCTATTAAATGTGGCAAAGCAATTACTCGCGATAAAAACTCCAACAATTCCCAATCAAGACATTGGTTGGACCAAACTCAAAACAAAATGGAGTGTTAAAAAATAACTTAAATATATGATAAGTTGAAGTGCTTTGATACCATGAGAGAATATAAACAATATGCCAAGATCATAAAAAAAAGACACAACACCACATAAAATAGCCAAAGCACAAAGAAGAGAACCCTAAGCTTTGTAGTATTAAAACCTCTATAATATGTAGATGAAACTGCATCCACTATGAAATGAATTTCTCCTCTATGTATTAATTGCTAGTTTGCAAGGCAGTAGAACAATGGAGCATGAAACCCCCTTATATAATTGTAGATGAAAGCTACGATTTCTAGAAGGCTCCATAATATAATAATACAATATTTAACCACCACCACATCACTTAATAATGCAATATTTAACCACCACCACATCACTTAAGGGACCACTAAGGTCACCTTTCAACAACCACTAAGACAAAGTTAGTGTTAATCAATTTATTCCAACATGGGAGATTATTATCTTTAGTGGTGTAGGGCAAGAAAATCAAGTATCCAACAACTTGCAGTACTCGCTTTGGTATTAAGGCAGGTTTCGTTCGTAGATATTGTGGATTATGGGCCCAAATGCTTTTACTACTTTGTCCTCTTTACATTCTCCATCAACTTAATTCTCTCCAATGATGCTCTATCACTTAACCAACACAAGGATTGATTTTGTATTATATGAAGTACGTTTGTGACCTATCTGTAAATGCTTTGTACTTTTAATTAATGGATTGTTAAGTTATTTATTTTCTCCATTGTGTACTTGATTTATTTTCATATTGTGTACTTTCATTTTCAATTGTTGCATGCTATAAGAAATTAGAATGTAGTGATAGGTAGTTGCTAAGAGTTTTTTTTAAATCAAAGGACTTTATTACCATGTCATGTTAATTAATTAAGTAGGGATGCGGGTTTATGATCGTTAAATCGATAAGTAATCATTTATATATATATATTTGGTCTTCAAACTATACTTGAAGGATCAACAGTCATTGTATATATTTGTACATTTTTAGTGGAGTAAAATAGTTCTCGTTGTTTTTATTTTTCAAAAAAAAAATGTAGTATTCAATGTAATTAACAACCAACCCCTTAAGATGAAGATATAATGTAACCATGGAATTTATAATTGCCTCACCACTTTTATCCTTATAAATGTCCTAGAGTTATGATCTAATTAAGCATATTTAATAGTAAATTTATTCTTTAGCGTGTCATTCAATAATAAGCATACATGATTGTTGAGGCCTCAACAAGCCCCCAAGTCCATTGGTTTGTGGCCCCTCCTAAATGTTTTTGTAAAACAAATATTTTGGTTACTTCTTCAAGTTCTCTTGGTTTTTTAATCATTAAGCATATGTTGTTTTTTAATCATTAAGCATATGTTCCCTCAGTCACAGTCTGAACAAGGGCCAACCGACCTCTCGGCCCCCTCCTCCCGTCTCGCTACCCGGATGGAATGGCTGGCTCTCTCCAACAATTCACTAGGTTTCCACCTAGGACCCTCCCTCGACCTGGCCTCCTCATCAGTACCGCCTCCTGCTGTCCCACCAAACTCACCAGAGAGCGCACCTAGCCTGCAAGAGAATCCCTTCACTCACCCACCCTCGGGAGCGCCACCATTTCTCCAAGGGACTCATTCGGGGCCGCACTCCTTCCCAGACTCAGTCCCATACTCGCAATTGCAGGATAGCATCGCTATCCTCCACGGCCTGTTTTTTGAGCTACGACAGGGTCTGGATGAACTCTAGTTTCGACTGGAGATATTGGACAATAAGGCCTCCGTGCTCCTGCAAATCCTCTCCACCTTCCAGGGGGTCTTCCACTCTACACCAGACACACCTGGAGCAGAAGCGGAAGGACATGCAAGCGACTCAGGAGATGGGGGTCTTCCCACAGGAGAAGGCGACTCAGGTCTGGCCATGCATGTGGCCATGGATGAGGAATACACGCCCGTCGAAGCAGAAGCACTCGGGGACTGTGTTGCAGCAGGAACGGGCATGCATGAGCCCATGGAAATAGGAGGTACGTGGCCTGACGCCGGTAAGGAAGAAGGTGACGCGGACGTTGCCAGGCACGAGCAGATGGAATGGGGGGG
>JASDQU010370290.1:887-11417 GCA_032191745.1 Picea mariana
CACTGTCACCTCGATGGGGAGGTGACAGTGGGTGGGGAAGTTCCTGTTACGCCAGTTTGAAGCCTTGACTCAAGCTAACCTAAACCCTTCCTACAAACTGTGCGATAACAGGTCCAACAAGGAGAGAGATAATATCATTAATGAGTATCCTCATGACTTCGCACACAAGCTCAAAGTGGGGATCCCAATTAAACAATAACCAATATTGGATTTCTCTATTAAGACTATATCCACACTGACCAATCCTTGTTCTGCATGAAACCCACACCAAAGATCAAGCCGAAGCTTGTAGAGGTGGGGTTGGGAACATATCGAGGGAAGTTGAGGGGATGGATTATTTCCAACTTGAAATTGTAGAAAATAAAAATTCAGAAATTGAAACGAAAGTAGAAATTGAAATCTAATCTACAAATGTAAATCTAATCTAATCGTTTTGCGATGCTGTGATTGATTTTATTATTCTTTTTTTATCTTTTTAAATTAGTGAAAATTGAGAGTGTTATCCTCATTTTGTTGATAACTAAGGAGATTATGTTTCGAGGCCCTTAGGCTGCAGATATGGAGTGACCGAGAGACTATATTACCAACAATACCCTTTTTCACAGATGAAAACCCCTCTCACCACCACAGATGGTCACATATTTCCAGATGGCATCCACCACATCAACTGGCTTCCAGAAGGCAGTGGGCCTTGCTCCATGAGGTACAAGTCAGTATTATGGTGAGCATCATTTCAAAATTTAGGCCAATTGAGTATGTTGTATCTTAGATTGCTCTAGATTTCATGATATATGCTTGGAAATTATGTTTTTTTCCTTGTTGCATCTTGGTGGTTGAGATTGTTCCCTAGTAAGTGGTCTTCCTTGGGGATGGGTTTGCTAGTAGGAAATCCCTTAAAGAGCCATCGTACCGTTTCTGACCATACTTACCACTTTCCATCATTTTTACCCTTCATTTCCTTATCTCTTGGGATTTTAGGGTGTATTGACCCAAGAAGGGGTTGTCCCTCATTCTATGGGAAGAAGGGGATGAAGGCCTAGAGGGATTGATTTTGGGTAAAAAATAAAATTCTTGTATAAACCTTCCAGATGCTCATCCAAGTGGGGTCTCTCCTCTTCCTCATTTGTAAAAGAAAGCCTCTCCTCCTCATTTCATCATAAATTCTTAGAGCAAGTCTATTATGCCAAAATTTTTCCCATTCTTCTCTCTCTCTCTCTCTCCCATTCTCTCATTGAAATCTTGCTACAAGTATTTGTAGCAACATTTTGGAATAATAAAGGAAGCTTTGGAGGATATATTGTGTGCATTGGGAGTCTTCTTGGTGCTCTTCATGGTGTTCTTGTGAGGTGATATTGTGCATTTTATTTCTTGTATTTATTTTGCATTCACTAGTTTAACTTGGAGACCCAAGAAAAGTATTTTTCTTGGGAATAATTAGTAGTAGTATTACTATTGGTTTTGTGGTAGTTTCTTTTAAGTCAAGCAAAGTATTTTGCTTGGGAATAATTAGTAGTAGTATTACTATTGGTTTTGTGGTGGTTTCTTTTAAGTCAAGCAAAGTATTTTGCAAGCTTTTTAGATGCTCTGACCTCATTGTGTCTTGTGTAGCATAAGATATACTTATTTGCAGGTCACTAGAAGATTGGATGAGTGATTTTCAGAGTGGGAAACTCACTCATTCAATCAACCAAAGTTTCCATTCCATTATTTTCCTCTTCTTGTATCCACCATTTTCTTCTCTTTCATAAGCATTATTTTTCTCTAGAATAATCATTAAAAACTCACTTTTGTATTTAGATTTCTCTATTTAAATTTATGTTTCATTGGGCTAAAAGAAGTTAACAAGATTCTTGGTGTTTGTAGCATTTTCTAGCAAACATAGTTTGCTGATTTTATGCAGATTTTCAACAACAAGGAGGAGGTGCCACTTGTTTTGAGCCCCCAAGGCACTCAAAAGGAATTCTAAAGTTGGGATATCAAATCCCCTTTCATCTTCTTCTTCTAAAGCATTGTAAGAAACCCAAGAGAGTCTCTTGGGCTTGCCTTCTCTCAAGTAAATACAAAAATCTGATATTGTAATTGTTATCGCACGGTTTGTACTTTGAAAGATAAAGGAAAGGTAATGAAGACAAATTGACGCAACATGATACTATCCTATCACTGTCACCTCAATAGGATGTCCCTTTCTATCTAGGGTGGTAGGCCCAGGGGTGACGTCCCCGGTGACCCGGGGTTTTGAGAAGGCAAAGGTTTAAGGCTAAGTAAAAGTTTCCCTCTCACAAGTCACCACTGATCAGAAAGTCTGGCTAAACAGTCAATCAAGGTAATAATAACCATAAATGTACCTGCCCAGAACAAAGCAACAAGAAACTATATATTCGCAAGATCACTTGCTGGTTAGTACTTCATATAATTGGAGACTTTCTCAAATAAAGCAATTGACTGATAATATTGATGAAGAAAATCAATCATGTATAGTAGAAATAATCACAATACGTTACTTCACAATAAATGCTTTTAAGAAGCTTCAAAATGAACAAGAATGATTTATCATCAATGTTACAATACCAACATTCATTAGAAGCAAAGACTACTATGCATTAACCAATCTTTCAATTGCTTAAAGAAGCTAAAATGCTGCAAAGTATAACTATAAATTAAATGGATAGTAGCAACAATGAGGTTAGTAGGTTAAGGTTAGAAGGTATTAGTAGTTGTTCAAATATTTTGGAGGTTGTGATCAAATCATCAAAACACTCAAGTAAGAAGTCTTAGCCTAGTGCATTCATAGGGAAAATGGAGTCAAAAATAGCGGCAAGAGTTGAAGGAACAATATGATAATAGTAGGGCCAAAGACAAGAGGAATTTGATGGTGAGGTGTTGGTAAGCCAAGGCTTCAACCATCAAACCCTAAGGGAAAACGACTTACTAAGGTGTAGGCGACCCTAGGCCTTAGCACGTTTTCCTCCTTCTTTAGCTCAATGACAAAGTAAAATCGGCTAAGATGAAGAACAAGGGATAGGGTGTTGCAATGGCAAGGCCCTAGCAATGTCTCCAACAGAAAAAAGGCTTCTTGGCATAATCTAGTAGGGAATTAAAATAAGGACACCAACATGTGCTTATTTCCTAGGGTTTATTCCAACAATTTCATTAAAAAAATGCAAGTAAAACACTATAACCATTCAAGTAAGGGAAGGATTGCAGAAATTCACTTACATTTACCAAGCATTCATCAAGCCAAACCCTAGTTATAAACCTTCCACCAAGAAAAATGCCAAAGATAACCAAAATAAGCCTCCTTCAACAAGTGCACACTAGTATTTCAGCCGAAAACCCTAAAGGAGGGTGCAAATTTCAGACCTCACACAAGTGTGAGTAAAAGATCATGAGAAAAAGAGAGTTTTAGCTCTCTATTTATACCATATCAATGACCTTAATTTAATTTTAGGTCACAAAAGGCCGACAAGGCCAAATTTACACAAAAATATTGTTTTACATTAAATGTCATAATTAAAACCCTAATCAAGAAAAAGTGATGACGTCATGCTCTTTTAGGGTGACGTTAGGCCCCTTTAGGGCAACGTTGGCCTCCTAGAGTAGAATGTTAGGCCTCCTTGGGCCTCCGGAAACTACCACACGTGACACTTGGCACATAACTGCCTCCCAAAACCTCCATAGCGTTGGATGACGTCGTAAAGTGTCTTGGGTGACGTCATGGGCCTTTCAAGGCCAATGTCTTGGTGGAAAAGGCACAACCCCCCTAGGTAAGGCTCTACCAAGCTGCCTCTGGTGGAGCATCCTCCTCCTCTCCGGTGGAAAACCTCTGATCTGTCTCTATCCCCTGCTGCGGTCTCAACATCCATCTAATGGGATTTCAGTCCCATGGAGGTCCGAACTAATCATCTCCCCATGTGTACTTGTTCATAAGGTTACCTGTCCATCGGATATGGTCCTGCACATCAACAAATACGTCCTCCATGGGCTCATAAGTCACAGGGATCATATCAATGTTATTAAACATATGCATAAAACCCCTTTTACTTGGACAAGTGCTCAAAGACATTATACTAATCTACAAGCCAAGTTTGGAGGAAGTGACAGGGCGTCCTATTGGGCTAATTCTCCCTGGATGTGGGGTGTTTCCGGGAGATATCAAATCTAAGTCATGTGAGTGGGTAAAGTGGATAAGGGATGTCTGGGCAAGGGGTGCATTGATAGCAGGGAAATGCATGGCTTACCTGCGGGTGCCTCTGTAGAGGGTGAGCTGCACCCAGTGTTTTAAAAACCGGTCAAATCGGAACCGGCCGGTTTGACCGGTTCAAACCGGCCAATAAACCGAACCGGTCGACCGGTTTTTGACCAAACCGGCCGGTTTATGATCAAACCGGTCGGTTTGGTCCTAAACCGACCGGTTTGGTCCTAAACCGACCGGTTTGGTCCCTAAAACGTAAAACCCCCTAAAACCTAAAACCTAAGTAACAAACAAGTACTTGGCTCATGTTTTCTCATGCAAGTTGGAGTTGTAAGGTGTTTTGGTGTGCAGATGAGAATTATTTTGCCTTATTAATGCTATTTAAAGAGGTCCCCACCCCCTCCATTTCACCCACCCGAGTAATTAATGGTAATGTTAAATTTTTAAAGTAAAACGACGAAAATGAAAGATAAAGGCTTTATCTTTCATTTTCATCGTTTTACTTAAATTTTTAACATTACCATTAATTGTTTTAGGATGTTTGAGAGTGGTTCCAACCTCATTGGACTTCATATGGAGAAAGTAGAATTGTAGGTCCCATTCAAAATTCAGCAGACTTAAGGAGAAGTTTCTTGCTTTGATCATGATGTTTCCATCAATACGTGAGCTTTATCCAATTTCTCAAAGGCAAAGCTTGAGTTCCCAAAGAGGAATGCGTGGGAAAAGAGGAAACCGTGAGGACTTGAGTTGGAGTGTGGTTGGCGTATGGGTAGAGTGTGTTGAACACACTCCCTATTGGCATACTATTGGTAGAGGAGAGGGACCCACGCTTTAAATTTAAGAGTGTTTCCAAACTAAAGCGTGGAGAGGGGGACGTACTCACATGAGGTAATGCGTGAGTGTTGAGAAGTACGTGAGGGTTGAGAAGTATGTGAGGTTTGAGTGGAGGGAGTGTGGAGTCCATACTCTAAGTGAGGTGGAGACTTAAAGAAAGGGCGCACCTCATGAAGAGGGGCCCTCAACCCAATATTAAATGATTTAGTAAATGCTCATGTGGGGAAGGTACGTAAGCTT
This sequence comes from Picea mariana, assembly GCA_032191745.1. NCBI lineage: Eukaryota > Viridiplantae > Streptophyta > Pinopsida > Pinales > Pinaceae > Picea > Picea mariana. The sequence goes on from JASDQU010370290.1 coordinate 6,154, forward strand.
TACATGGGGAAATAATTAAAAGGTGAATAATAAATTAAAAGTGGGTTTAAGGGGTAGGTAAAGGTTAGGAATAGGTTAGGTGGGTCCCTCTCATCATTAATGCCACTTACTTCACTTGATTTGGACCATTATTACAAAATTTACATTTTCCCATGTTCTGGGTTTGGCAATTAAAACCGCCATTTTCCGAAAGCTCCTAAAGTGGACAAACAACCTAGCAAAACTTGTCCGACTGAGTTGAAACTTGGTCCACGAGTGTAGGGGGTCTCATTAGCTTTATTTTGAGTACAAATACCCCTATCAGAAATCCCGGGACCTAAGTTTTACATTAAATACACATAATTAATTAATTCCCAACTTAAAAAAAAACCTAGCTAGACTTGACGGAATTCCGCGAAATTTCGCGTGCTATCTTACATGGTCATTTACAACATTCCTAAACACTAAATACCTAGGAATGACTTCATTAGAACGCCTTTCACCACTTTGGAGGATTTATTGGGTGGGAGTGAAAAACTCAAGGGAGATTAACCTGGATGGTTAGGCACATTAACCTCCTGAGGATAAAAAACACTCAGTGAAAGGAACTCTCCTAATGAAGAAATCCTAAGGAAACTGACCTAACATGATCCATGTAGACCTATTACAATATTAACCCACGCAGGGGTGCGGTAATCCCGCTTACAAAACTGTGTGTTGGAGCAAAAATTGCCCCGTAGAACCAAAAAGTCTTCGACATGTTTGCATCTGTTGATGCATATATTCATGGTACATAGAGTTGACCCCTTAGTCGAATAGGTGGTCAACAGTGGCAATGTTACCCACAAGCATTTCACGGAAATGAGAAGGTTGGCTCGTGATGAGACCCCCTTTCTCTTGGCTATGTTACCAAGAGCCACTACCCTGGCATGGTGACCAGTTGCTAGTAGTGTCATACCGCTAGATGCCCATGGACCTAATAAGCTGGCTCGTGATGAGACTCCCTATCCTCTAACCAGGTCTTGTTTTATTATTTTTTTGGGTCCCTCTATTTCTTGCTGAGAAGCTTTTTACTACTTTCTCGGGGATCCCTGGGCGAAGCATCTCGAGGTTCATTCTTTGGATTCTATCTTTTTCCAGCTACTTTTACCCTCTGGGCCTTTAGCCCCTTCTTCCCACAAGGTAATGTACAACCCTTAAATATTTGGCCAACCTAATGCCCGGACCAGTGTAATGGGATGGATGAGCGGGAGAAAGATGGAAAGTGATAAGTATGGTGGGAGCGAACGATGGCTTCTCATGAATCCCCCCAGTGGCAACTCAAAACCTATGGGCACAAGCTTACTAGGGCATCCTGTCATTCCCCCAGTGGCAACTCAAAACCTATGGTCACAAGCTTACTAGGGCATCCTGTCATTCCCCCTAGATATGGTCAAGTGAGTAGGCATAAGATCAAAGCACCCATTAGAAACAAAAAGAATAAAATGCACATATTCAAAGGTTTTGAGGATCAGAGTGACACATACCATGATACCCAGACTCATTACCTCATGGAACAAGATCCACTTCTATTACAGGACCAGGCCGAAGTGATGGATGCTGTTGCTGCTGACAAAGTGGAGGCGATGAAGAAAGAAAAAGATGGGCCCTCCAGGGCCATGCTCAAGTCGATCTGGCTCTCGGTACTCCATGTCTAGGACCTGTGGGCCTCAAGACATAATCTCCTTAGTATCCCTAAACTGGGGGATAATAGTAATAATTTAGTTAATATTGCCCACACCTTGCAAAGAGATTGGCCTAAGCCATCGTTGCAAAATCGTGAAGGATAGAGTTAGATTTATTTCCTTGCATTTCTCTTATTACACCCACCTTGGCCAAAAGGGTAGGCTTGTCCTCCACTTGTGCCCTTGTTATGGGGTTGCTTTTGCTTTCCAAGTCATTTTAATTCTTTTATTATACCTACCTTGGCCAAAACAGTAGGCTAGTCCTCCACTTGTGCCATTGTTGTGGGGTTGCTTTTGCTTTCCAAGTCATTTTAATTCTTTTATTATACCCACCTTGGCCAAAATGGTAGGATTGTCCCCCACTTGTGCCATTGTTGTGGGGTTGCTCTTTAAATTTCCAAGTCATTTAAATTATTGCAAAAGTAATCATATTTGTGCTTCACCTCTGCCCCGTATTCCCTCCCCTTGCCACTTAGTGGATCTTGGGTAACTAAGAAATGACAAAGGATTGAAGAGTAGTTTAATTAGGCATCCAATTGTTATTGCTTCCACCACCAAAAAGGGTGACTTGGGAGGCTACAAGGGGTGTAAGTCGGGGATGGCTTCAAGGCACTAAGTGTCCTCCTTGCTTGAGCGCCCAAGCATTTCGGATTTGACCTGTGGAGCTAGGGAAGGGCCTTGTTTTCCCTTCTTCTTGAGCACCCAACAATTCCTTTTGGTTGAGGGGATAACAATTTGGTGTAGTCACATAGTCTAGGCTTGTGTCTATCACACTTTAATCCCCCTAATTCAAGAGAGACTTAAAACATATTAAAATCAACCAATTACATTCACAACGTTGCACTTGAGTTTAGTCATTTACTTTCAAAACAATCTCACTTTTTCAAGTCGTGCAATCTTACATTTCAAGTAATTTACTTTCCAAGCAATCTCATGTTACAAATTACTTTCTTTCAAGCACTTTCTTTCATTGTGAATATTTACATGTATTAGAGATTCTTATTTTTGGTTGAAATCATTCTTTATTCATTTGGGAATAATTGTCTAAAGCTAATAGTCATTTTATTATCGAATTCATTGTGTAGACATTTCATATTTTATTCCATGTTGTAGATATTTATTTCATTGTTCATCTCAACAAGAAAACTTTGGGCATATTTTAGGCACTGGTCTATTTTAATGTATTGTTAAAGAAAGGGTTTGCCTGTCATCGAAAGAATTGCATTTGCATTGTTTGCTTGTCATTGGGTTGGGTATCCCTAATAAAAAACCCAAATTAACTCCTAGATCATTTATTAAAACCGAACATAGTAAGTAGGGTCTACCCCCCTTGGCTTCCCTAGGAGTGAGCCTAGACGGAAGAGGTCTAGATCGAGGTGACAGTGGGTCTGGACTTAGGCTTGTGACTCTAAGGACACACCAAGTGGGTTGGAGACTTCTCCACGTTAGTAGGTGTGTATAAGGATGGCAACACTTCCCACCTAGCTCTAGCAAGTAACCTTGACTTGAAAAATAAATGATAGCAACAATGTAGATACCTTACCAATTCAAGGAAAAAGCTAAGACAAACCACCATAAAAGCTATAGAAAATTCTTCCAAGGCTAGTGCATCACTTCCATCAACCAATAATCCAAGACATAGCCATAAACAAAAGCACAAGAGAGAGAGTTAGCCAAAGAGAGTGGAAATTTCAGTGCAAGTACCTCTCACAATGGAGAGCTATGATTAATTGAGATCTTATGATCTCTTATTTATACAAAATGTGACTAAGATAGTTTGTCCACATAATTTAGGGTAAAACACAAGACTAGGGGTCAACAACCCTAATCTAGCCCCTTTTTACAAAGTAATAATAAACAATTCACTTTAATTTCACTTTTTGCACAAAGAAAAGCCTAGTTTATAAAGATGTCTCCCTTTTAGGGGACGTTTTGGCACTAGGAGAATGTCGTTGGTGATGGAGGAGTATAGAAAGGCTTCCCCAAAGCCACATGTCAATCATCCAAGTCACTTCCTTCATGTTCAAAGCCTCAAATCCCTCAAAATGTCCTTGTGCCAATGCATATCAACCTCACCACCAAACCCTAACACCCCTAGGTGACGTCATGCCTCTAAAGGTGACGTTTTGCCTCTCCTAGGCAAAAGGTTTGGCATGTGGGGTCAAGGTTATGTCTTCCAAGTCATATTCTAGGCCTTCAAAGTTTGATCTCTCTTATTCGACATGCGGGCTCTTGGAATCCACCAGTGGGATTCAAGCCCCATGGAAGCCCAAGCTAGGCTTGTTCCTCCAAAACTGTCCACCAACTAGGTCCTGCAAAAACAAACAAGCACGCCCTCCAAGGATATGAAGTCAAAACATCATGATAATTAAATCAAGTCAACAAATGAGCCACCTAAGCATGTCCATCGATGATTACCATGTCAAACAATTAAGTGCTCAAAGACATTATGTGACTTGTCAAGCTTGAATATGGGAGGGTTGACGAGGTGTCCTATTGGGTAGGTCTTGCCCTAGGTCAAGGAGTGTTTCCAAGAGATCCCTCTCTAAACCATGTAAAGTGGGTGAAGTGGTTAGAGTCAAGACTCAATGGGCATGGGGTTCATGACATACAAGGGGTTGTAGTGTCTCATTCATGGGTGCCTTTGTAGAGGGTGTGTGGTACCTTCGTTTGCAATGCACTTTTTCCAAGCCCATTATTTTTCCATTCTTTGTTTCTTTTATAAATTTAAGGACAAGTTGAAGGCCACTTCCCTGGCGTGGTGTCCAGATAATGACAGTGTCACCCAAAAGTACCTGGCGAAAATGAGAAGGTTGGATCATGATGAGACCCCCTTTCTCTCAACCATGCAACTGAGAGCCATCACCCTGGCTTGGTGACCAGATGATGGTAATGTCATACCACTAGATATCCATGGACATGATAGGTCGGCTCGTGATGAGACCTCCTATCCTCCAACTAACCTTTTTAAGCATTCATAATCATGTTTCTTGTGGGTCCCCCTTTTCTCAAAGATAAGCGTTTCATTGCTTTCTTGGGTGATCCCTAGACGAAGCATCTAGAAGGTTTATACATAGAATTTTATCTTTTACCCAACAATGATGCCTCTGGGCCTTCAGCCCCTTCTTCCCATAAAATGAGGGGCAACCCCTTCTTGGGTCAATACACCCTAAAATCCCAAGAGATGAGGATTTAGGGGAAATAGTGATGGAAAGTGGTAAGTATGGTCGAGAATAGTATGATGGATCTTCAAGGGAGTTCCTAGTAGCAAACCCATCCCTAAGGAAGACCACTTACTCGGGAACAATGTCAACGACCAAGGTGAAGCAAGGAAAAAGGCATAATGTCCAAGCATATATCATGATATCTAAAGCAGTCTATTGCTGTCCTTATACACACTCGCAAACGTGAGCTAAGTCCTGCTCACTCCCTGAACAAGGACCTACTTGTGTGCTTGTTACCTAGGGTTTTAAAATCAACAAATTTATAAGCAAATGCAAGAATATAAACCTACAACCATTCAATTAAGAAGTTTTGCAAGAAAAACACTTACATATCATG
>JASDQU010370295.1:0-11409 GCA_032191745.1 Picea mariana
ACTAACATCGCGTTAAATCTTTTCAGCACAACACTTAGAACTGCTAATACTCGAGAAGAATTAGAGCGTTCATGGGCAGCTATTGAGCAAGATATTGCAATCCAGGAACAGCTAGAAGCCAGACGACAAGAACATAGAAATCTTCACTAGCATTTCCATACCAAAAGTTAAGTAATTCTCTGTATCTACCATTATCACAATTTTGGATGCCTTGACACTGTACTCTAAGCCTTAGTACAGACTCAGGAACAACACCAGCTATAGGAAAACATGCAATTTTAACCATTTTTTGATACTATGAACTATATGTGTCTAAAACATTATATAATAAACATAAAATGCAACCAATAACTCAAATACAGTAGCATATAAATCGTTCTCAAACACATATTTAATACACATCAATTAAACTCATAATGCAACATGGAAACAAGATAAAACACTTATCTTTTAAAAATGGTTTTGAAACCAGCTACTTGGAATAGATGTTTCGCCCAACCATAGAATTTTTTTTGCAAATATCAATAAAAATTAGCCTCCGATTTGGGGCAAGCAATCCACAAAAGAGGTTGGTATCTCATTGTCCACTCACAGCCCAGAAAATGCCACAATATACTAGTATTCTCCTATAGTTATCTTAATTTTCCACCAGCTCTCTTCCTCTAGACCTGCCCAACCCAATGAATGTACCCCTTCACTTTCCTCAGTCTATTAGGCATCCCATTCATTTATCAAGGTCTCTTTTGCACAGGTAACAAGGAATCTTGCTACTGGGAAACTCCAAGGAGCTCACTGCTAGGAAAACTACCAGAAAAATAGTAGAAATCACTTGTTGTTATAGTGCAAATCACACATGAGTTAACTCTTCAAACCTTAAAACCTGTATCTTCATAATTTTTCTCCAAATATGCTCTATAATTCATCCTCCATGGTTTATCTAGCTTCAATTCTTTCTTCCCTATTCTCTACTTATTGTTCATCAAAAACGTGATTTTCTAAAATTGTTGTAACTTCCCATTTGAATTTCCTCTCTTTGGATTATTTATTTGACTTACACTCTTCCCCAAACTAATTTTAATCAATCTCATGCTTCCAATAAATATGGGATGTGACTTCTCACACCCGCCCTCTTACATGCATTCAATGATTGGCTTTGGGAACACTCAATCAAAAAATAGAAGGTTCACTACATAATCATAATAAAAATTCAGGAATGTGGGTTGAATTAACATATATGGGTAATTCCCCCTTGGATCCCTCTTAGACACTCCTAGACATTACCCTCTTTTGTGGATTAATCAATTCCCATCTCTCTCCATGTCCCCCAACAGTTGGAATGAAAATTTATTATTAAAATTTAGAAATACAATTCACATATACATCACTTGGCCACTGCCACACATTATGTCTACATTAAGAATTAATTAAATTGGGGATTATAGCATGGATGTTACACATAAAGGGCCTCAAATGGGGAAATTTTAGTAGATGTGTGATAGTGGCACAACACCCCTACCTCAGCAGGTTCTGCTTGACCTCCGGGTCTAAGGATCGTTCTTAATCTCCCCTTGAGACGAAATGGCTCTTTGATTCCCAGCTAGAATATTCACACTTATAATCCATAGGTCCTTCTTAGGAGCTACGCCTGTGAAAACAAGCACTAGGTGCAAACTCTTACCCACGTGACCAACCAACGTGACCACAACCTTTACCCGAAAAGGTATTTCACGAATCACGATTTTGGGGGTGTTGGCGTGATACAAACCCAACACTCCACATCCACAAAACCCTAAAACCTGATGTGGGGCCTCTCCCAAGGACTAGATCTAACGGTCTAGTGTCTTCTCCTAATACGACGGCCAAGATCACGTCGCGACTTCATGTTTTTCTATGTCGGGACTGTTTATGTAACACAAGCCAAATGCTCCAACTCCCGACTCCTGAAATGTCGATATCTAAACTCAAGAGATCAACGACTCTCATTGACCCATGTCCAACGGATACTATCCCTCCTGGGTTTGTGAGCACTTAAATTTTATCAACCTCCTTATCCTTTTCGCTTATCTACTAGATCCAACGGCTCACAAAATTTTGATATTCCTCCCTCTGAGAAGTTCCATCGTCCATTTCATATTTTCAATAGCTCCGAGCCAAAGGACTTGGAATCAATTCTTCTAGGGTCAACCTCTACGAGGTGACTTCAACCCTCTACTTTTCTTCGAATCCCTCGAAGTCTCTATCCCTTTTGAGCTTGGATTCTGCTGCAAACTCAAGAATTCCAAGGGTTCTTTGCACACACCCCTTGTGTCACTCATGATAACCTCTAGTTATCTGACGTCTTCCTCTTCTGTGCACTCCTTGCAACATAAATCCTTCAACCCCTCACTTGGGTTGGAAAATTATAAGACTTCAACCTGCATGTGCACTCCTTGCATGGCCTTGTGCTATACTCCCACTTCTGCAGGTATGAGAACAACAGTATCTCTCCTAAGATTTTCTGAGGCAAAACTCGGAAATTTTCAATGCACTCTTTGCAAAATTTCACTGCACTCCTTGCAGGAATTCTCAGAACGAGAAAGAATTGAAACTCATACTCTTCCTCCCACAGACTTCATACATTCAACATGAAATCATACACATACACAGCATTGAAACAAATGCATAAAAAAAACTAAAATTAACTGTAAACATACCATTCAATAGATTTAAACGGAATTCACAAAGACACCATGAAATTGGATCAAATCTTCCCTATATTAATACAAGTGTATATATACATGGGTTCAATAGCAACAGTTATCTGCACACGCCAATTCTATAATCTTTGTTCTTCTCTTCGGCTCTACAGCTCTTACATCTACAATGAGAATAATCATACATTACAATACATACGAGGGAGCTTTATAGAGTTTCCCCCCTACAACTCTATCTATCTAATCAAATTTAAAGCTACAACTATTTTACATTTAATACAATAAATTCCTCCAACAAAGAGATGAGAGCTACGCTCAAGATCTGTGTTACAACTCAAAACATAAATGCAAATGCATCCTTTCAATATATTACATTAATGTCTTATCCTTTCAAATTCAAAATGCTTTCAAAATGTGTGTTGGCGCATATTCAGTTGTCCTCCACTTTTTCGCTTGCTTTGTTGGCTTGCTTACGATGCTCCTGTGTCATACTCCTCTAGCCAAAAAAATTCATGAACTCCTATTCATGAACTCCTATTCATGAGCTCCTGCACCGTCTGTCCATGTTTATGGATCTTCGCTTTGCTTTCCCAACTGGCATCCTCAATCGGGTGTCCCTTCCATTTGATCAAATACTTAAAATATGTCTTTCTCCGAGTCTTTTTGCTAATTCTTTGATCAATGACCTTTTCCATCTACGGATTTTCAGCTACAGGCAGTTGTTTAACCCATTGAATTTCTTTAAGACCTTCTTCTCCTCTAGCTTCATTTGTTCTGTAAGGATACAAATTTGCTACATTGAATGTGGGTGATATACCCACGTCATCTGGAAACTCTATCTCATAAGCATTTGTTCCAAATTTCCTTATGATTTTACATGGCCCTATATTTTTCATCTTCAGTTTATTATATGTTCCCCTTGGGAACCTTTCTTTTCTTAGGTGCACTAAGACTAATTCTCCCACTTCGAACTGAAGTTCACTTCTATGTTGATCTGCTCTATGCTTATATTCCTTGTTGGAATTTTTCAACCGCTCTTTGATCTTACTGTGGAGCTCTTGCATCTGTGCTGCAAAATCCTCGGCTCCAGCACTTCTGAACTCACTCTTCTCTAAGTTCCTCAACTCAAATACTCCTCTTGGTTGAATTACATACATTATCTGGAATGGTCTCTGTCCTGTGCTCATTTTTGGTGAATCGTTATATGCAAATTTCGCTTGTGGCAGAATCTGATCGCACTGACTATGATGTTCAGCTACTAAAATCCTCAACAAATATCCCAAACTTCGATTTACTACCTCAATCTGTCCATTTATCTGAGGGTGATATGTTGAGCTAAAAGATAATTTTGTCCCTGGCTTCTTCCATAGTGTCCTCCAGAAATGACCAACAAATTTGGTATCTCGATCTGAAACAATACTCTTGGGTAAACCATGAAGTCGAACAACTTCTTTGAAAAACAAATTTGCAATGTGATTTGCATCACTAGTTTTATGACATGGAATGAAATGTGCCATTTTGGAAAAAAATTGACTACCACGAATATGGAATCACAACCTCTCTATGTCCTTGGCATTCCTAACACAAAATCCATGCTTACCACATCCCACAGCCTCCCTGGTACTAGAAATGGTTGATACAATCCTGTATTCTATCTTTTCCCCTTTGCATGCTGAAAAATTCTACATTTATTGACAAAATTATTGACATCCATCCTCATCCCTGGCCAATAATACAAATTGTTCAGTTGTGTAAATGTTTTATCATGGCCAAAATGTCTAGCCAATCCTCTGCTATGTTTTTCCTTTAGAAGATTCTCTCTCATAGAACCTTTCAGGATACACAATTGATTTCCTCTTAATAACAATCCATCCTGAACCATATATTCGATCCATGGGATTTTGTATCTTAAAACATGATTCTCGCATGCTCCATAAGCATCATTAAAATCTAAATCATCCCTGTACATATCCTTAAGGTTATCAAAACTTAAGGTCTTCACACGAAACTCCTGCAGAATCAAACATTTCTTGCTCAATGCATCAGTGACCTTGTTAGAAGTTCCATAAATGTGCTTTGTAACAAAATTAAATTTCTGCATAAATTCAACCCATTTCACATGGTTCTAGTTTAATTTCTCCTATCTGGTTACGAATTGTAAAGCATGGTTGTCACTATACAGAATGAACTCCTTCGAAACCAAGTAGTGCCTCCATTTCTTCAATGCATATATGACTGCATAAAACTCTTTATCATACGTGGAATACTTCATCTTCATCCCATTGATCTTCTCATTGAAGTATGAAATGGGTCTATTGTCTTGACTTAAGACTGTTCCAACCGCAAATCCACTCGCATCACATCTTACTTGAAATGTCTTACTGAAATCTGGCAAAACCAGAACTGGTTGTTCGGTTATCTTCTCCTTCGACAGCTTAAAACTTTTCTCTACTTCCTCTATCCAATGAAAATATTTATGTCTTTTCTTGAATGTTTCCATCATTAGTGCGCTAATCCCACTAAAATTTCTGATGAACTTCCTGTAAAAGCTAGCTAATCCATGGAAGCTTTTGACTTCAAAGATATTCCTTGGGGACGACCATTCTTTGATCACTTTTACCTTCTCAGGATTCATCTTCAACTCATTCGAAGAGATCGTGAACCCCAAATAAACAAGTTATTTCTTCATGAAAGATGAATTCTTCATATTTATTAGAAACTTCTCCTGCTGCAACCTCCTCATCACTAGAGTTAGGTGTTTCAAATTTACTTCTTCAGTCTTACTGAAGATCAGTATATCATCAAGATACATAATTACAAAATTTCCAATGAAATCCTTTAAGACTTCTTTCATTAATCTCATGAAAGTACTTGGCGCATTCGTCAAACCAAATGGCATGACAAGCCATTCGTATAATCCTTCATTCATCTTGAATGTTGTCTTCCATTCATCACCTTCCCTAATTTTGATCTGATGATATCCACTTTTCAAATCAATTTTTGAGAAAAACCTTTCTCCACTCAAGCAGTCCATCAAGTCATCCATCCTTGGTAAAGGAAATCTATACCTGATGGTGATTTTGTTTATAGCCCTCGAGTCTGTACACATCCTCCATCCACCATCCTTCTTTGGACTTAACACTATTGGTACAATGCATGGACTCAAGCTTTCTCTTATCAACCCTTTGTCTATCAAATATTGGACTTGTTTCTTAACTTCTTCATTCTCCTGCAGCGCCAATCCGTAAGTTTCTTTGTTTGGTAAACTCTCTCCTGGTATAAGGTCAATGTGATGGCTTATACTTCTGATGGGTGGCAATGAACAAGGTAAATCATCCACCACTATATCAACAAATTCCTCCAGCATTTCCTGAATTTCCTCTGGTAGATCATCTATCGAGGTACTGGTCAAAATGACTCTAGGTTTCCTCACCATAGCATATTGCATTTCTTCTTCTATCTTGAATTCCTCCAAAAGTTCCTTCCTACTCATGAGAAGTATAGTGTTGCTTGCTTCTGCTTTCTCCTTCTTGTCTTCAATTGGCAGCAACATATGCATCCTACCATTCTTCTCCAAGGTATAGGTATTCTTTCTTCCATCATGAACAACATTCATGTCATATTGCCATGACCTCCCCAACAAAATATGACAAACATCCATGGGAATAACATCACATAAGATCTCATCTATATATCCCCCTATCTTAAATTCAACTAAACATTATTTAGTGATAGTTACCTGATGTCCTTTTTGCAACCATGAAACCTTGTATGGGCTTGGATGTGAAACTGTCTCCAATTCCAGCTTCTTCACCATTTCTGTGGATACTCGATTATATGTGCATCCACTGTCCACTATCACCTTGCATACCCTATCCTTGGTCTTGCAAGAAGTTCTAAACAAATTTTTCCTTTCAACTGGAGTCTCTATCTCCTTCTCTGGTTTCAAGAGAATTTTCCTCATCATTAAGGATCTTCCGCCTTCTGCATCTTATGCATCTTCTGCCTCAACATTTCATCTTTTCACTTTTGAAATGTGAGCTTCTCCTCCTCCATCTCTTTTCCAATCAGGACATTCAAAATATTTGTGTCTGATCTTTCCACAGACAAAACACTTTATTTCATCTCATCTTCCTCTTCCTCTTTCTCTTCCTCTTGCTCACAGAAAAGTGTTCTTATCGGCATACTGTCTTCCTTGTAAACTTCCTCCCCTTTTATGGGTGGTTATGAGGTTTATTTTCTTCATCCTTGGGCTTATGTACTCTTTCCTGGGAAATTGTTTTGCCTCTACTTTGACTTCTACCTCTGCCCCTTTGACCTTGCTTTCGGGCCAATTTTTCCTCTTATTTCAGAGCTATCTGATAAGCATCTTATACATTCCTGATAGTCACCATTCTCATCTCATCCTGAATGTCATATCTCAGACCATTCATATATCTGACGACCTTTTCATCATCACTTTCACGATGACCAGCCTTAATGTTTACCCGATAAAATTCTTCAGTGTATTCATTCACTATCATCCCTTTCTATCTCAAATTATGCATTCTTAGAAACAAATTAATTTGGTAATCTCTGGGTATGAATTTGGATTTCATCTTTGCAACCATTCTATCCCATATTTTGATTCTTTGCTTGCCCTTGCAATGCCTATCAGCCTGCAGTTCATCCCACCATAGTGTTTCATTCCCTTTCAGTCTAGTGACATCATGTTTTACTTTCTTATCCTCTTCGATATTCTCATAATCGAAGTATTTATCTAGAGCTCTAAACCAATCTAGCAACTCCTCAACGTCTAAGTTGCCTTCATACATCGGGATGTCCATTTTTTCTCTGGCACCTATTCTTGCAACATCTCGGAATAGATGTTCTTTTGCAGCATATTCGGCTACAACTTATTCTTCATCAGGTCTTGCTTCATTCTCATTTTCAGAGTCACTGACATCTCCAATATCAATTGTCTATTTTTGTGTTGTCTCCATAGCATCTAATTGAGCATGGTGTTCTCTCATTTCCCTTTCCACATATGTATCGGGCATTGGTCTTTCTTGACGTATTCTTGGCGGCATTGTTGTAATCTTCCCTTTGCTACAAAAATTCAAAATATGAGCTATGATACCACCTGGCACAGCACCCCTAACTCAGCAGGTTCTACTTGACCTCCCGGTCTAAGGATCATTCTGAATCTCCCCTTGAGTTGAAATGGCTCTTTAATTCCAAGCTAGAATATTCACACTTATAATCCACATGTCCTTCTTAGGAGCTACACCTATGAAAATAAGAAATAGGCATGAACTCTTTCCCACGTGACCAACCAACATGACCACAACCTTTACCTGAAAAGGTATTTCACGAATTATGATTTCAGGGGTGTTGGAATGATACAAACCCAACACTCCACATCCATGAAACCCCGAAAACCAATGTGGGTCCTCTCCCCAGGACTAGATCTAATGGTCTTGTGTCTTCTCCTCGATCAATGGCCACAATCGCGTCACAACTTTGCATTTCACGATGTCAGGATTGTTTATGTAACACAAGACAAATGCTCCAACTCCCAAATCCCGAAATGTCGAGATCTGAACTCAAGAGATCAATGACTCCCATCGACCTAGATCCAACGGATACTATCCCTCCTGGGTTTTTGAGCACTGAAAGGTTATCAGCCTTATCCTTTTCATTGATCTACTAGATCCAACAGATCATGGAATTTCGGTATTCCTCCCTCCGAGAAGTTCCACCGTCCATTTCATATTTTCAATAGTTCCAAGCCAAAGGAATTGGTGTCAATTCTTCTAGGGTCAACCTCTGTGAGGTGACTTCAACCCTCTGCTTTTCTTGGAATCCCTAGAATTCACTATCCCTTCTGAGCCTGGCTTATGCTTCAAACTCAAGAATTCCAATGGTTCTTTGCGTACACCCCTTGTGGCACTCACGATAACCTTTGGTTATCTGACGTCTTCCTCTTTTGTGCACTCCTTGCAACAGAAATCCTTCAATCCCTCACTTGGGTTGGAAAAGTATAAGACTTCAACCTGTTTGTGCACTCCTTGCATGGCTCTGTGCTATACTCTCACTTCTACATGTATGAGAACAATGGTATCTCTCCTGAGCTTTTCTGAGGTAAAACTCGGAACCTGTCAATGCAATATTTGCAAACTTTCACTGCACTCCTTGCAGGAATTCTTAGGACGAGAAACAATTGAAACTCATAATATTCCTCCCACAAACTTCATACATTCAACATGAAATCATACACATACACAGAATTGAAACAAATGCATAACAAAGACTGAAATTAATTGTAAACATACCATTCAATAGATGTAAACAGAATTCACAAAGACACCATGAAATTGGATCAAATATTCCCTATATTAATCCAAGTGCATCTGTACATGGGTTCAATAGAAACAGCTGTTTGTGCACACCAATTCTACAATCTTTGTTCTTCTCTTCGGTTCTATAGCTCTTACATCTACAATGAGAACAATCATACATTACAATACATACAAGGGATCTTTCTAGAGTTTCCCCCTTACAGCTCTAGCTATCTAATTGAACTTAAATCTACAACTACTTTACATTCAATACAATAAATGCCTCCAATAAATAGATGAGAGTTGCGCTCAAGATCTACGTTACAACTCAAAACATAAATGTGAACGCATCCTTTCAATATATTACATTAATGTCTTATCCTTTCAAATTCAAAATGCTTTCAAAATGTGTGTTGGCGCATATCGAGCTCTCTTCCGCTTTTGTGCTTGCTTACGATGCTCCTGCATGAGATAGGTAGTATTATACCACCATTATGCCAGTGATAGCCTCTTCATCCATTGAGATTTCTTGTCTAAATAATAACAATGGAGAGAATCCTGTAAACATTTGTTAACTATTTTTGTTTGACCACTTTTTTTTGGATGATATATTGAACTCATAGTTAGTGTTGTTCCACTCATGTTCCATAATTCTTTCCAAAATTTTCCTGCAAACTTTGGATCTCTGTCACTTACTATTACTTTAGGAAGACCATGAAGTCTATGAAATTCCTTCATGAACACTTCTGCCACTTGGCTTGTTGTATATGTACTTTCAATTCCACAAAAATGTGCATATTTTGTGAGTCTATCAACGAACACAAAATTGGTATTCTTACCTTCAAATTTTGGTAACCTTATAACAAAGTCCATTGATATGTCTTCCCATCTTTGATTAGGTATGTTTAATTGCATGGGTTCGACTCTCTTGATTCCCTCGGGGTGAGGCTACGTAATCAAGGTCGATGGTTTACCCCATTTACCATCCATGAAATATGGGGAAGTACTCGGAGGGTTTCCTGCAATTTCTTCCATCGAAAAAAAGGTATATGTAATGGCGGAAGTAACCCTATAGATTTCACTATCTCTCCTTTATTTCTTTGGAAAACCTGAGATTCTCTTACAAATTTTTGAATATATTTCTTCATTCCTTCCCAAAAGAAATATTGTTTGATACTTTGATATGTTTTAAGGAATCTTGCATGTCTTTCCATTGGAGATTCATGGGACTCCCTTAATATTTGTTGCTCCAACTTTGATTGAAGATGTAAAAATATTCTACCCTTGTACCAAAGTATATCTCCCTTCACTGAGGAAAAAAAAATATCTCCCTTCCACTCTCAATGTTCCATAGAGTCCATCCCTTCCTTTATACATTGTATTTTTTGTTTAGTATTTTTGTCATTTTTCCATTCATGGCGGGCTTCTTCTAGACACACAGGAATAGAATATGTAATAGAATATAATCTTGAGGCTTCTTCTATTTTAGAAAGAGCATCTGCTACTAGATTGTCCTTCCCATCTTGTATATTATTTCAAAATCAAACCCTTGCATTTTTTCTACCCGTTTTGTTTGCTCTTCTAATGACAATATTTTCTCCAAAAATTACTTTAGGCTATCACGGTTTATCTTGACTTTAAAGTTCTCCTCAAAGAGATAGTGTCGCCATTTTTTAACTGCATGTAACATTTCTTCCATTTCTTTTTCATATGTAGATTTCACCAAATATTTTCTCTTGAATTTTTTTCTTTCAGAATCCAATGGTCTCCCTTGTTGTGTTGATGTTGATCCCATTGCTAGTCACTATGCATTACATTCTACTATGAATGTTTTACCAAAATCAGTTGTTGCCAATATTGTTGTAGAAGACATGGCATCCTTTAATATAGAGAATGTCAAAGTAGTCTTTTTATTCCATACAAATCATTTTTTCTTCAAGAGAGAAGTGAGTGGGCGTGCAATGCATGCATAATTCTTTAAAATATTTCAATAATATCCTGTAAGACCCAAAAATCCTCTAAGACTCTTGATTTTCTTAGGAGTAGGGCATTTTGTAATAGCTTGGATCTTTTGAGGGCGGTCCACCTTAACCCCTTCCCTTGAAACATTATGATCCAAATATTCTACTTCTTATTTCCCAAAAGAACATTTGGATCTTTTTACATACAATTGATTCTTCTCAATAATTTGTAGGACTTGATCCACATGTTTAATGTGATCTTCCCACGATTTTCTATAGATAATTATATCATCAAATAAAACCGACACAAACTTTCTAAGATGGATTCAAAAAAAATTGTTCGTAATACTTTGAAAATTCTAAGGGCCATTAGTCGACCCAAAATACCAAGAACTCACAATGCCCATCATGACCTCTAAAATCTTTTGGGGAAAG
>JASDQU010370296.1:0-11409 GCA_032191745.1 Picea mariana
CAATTCCATAACCTAGCCCAACCTCAATCATCCCCCAAGTTCCTACATCCAGTTGAGTCTTGGGCTATGTCTGAATCCATTGAATGTCCCACATTCAAATATTTGGTTGGGTGATACTATGTATGTGTTTGACGTCCCTTGATGTTATAAGTATTTCTAGCATATCACTAGCACATATGCCACAATAACATTATGATAAGAAGAAGAAGATTGCCTGAAATTTCAAATTCCTCTGAGATATCAATGACAATAAAGGATGTTTCAAATGTTTCCAAGTACAACCTCTTGAAGAAAGAATAGACTTGTTCTTTGTTTATTTTTCCAACTAGTACAGAAGGAATATCTCAAACGAGAACTACAAATTGTTCTAGTTTAGAATCCAATGAAGCTTTCTCTCTTTCTCTAAATTGAAGAACGTGCTCGTAGGTTTTCCAGAGAAGAAAATATGTCACAAACTTAACCCAGTACACTACAAATACAAATCCCCATAATCAACTGCTCTCTTTCTACAAGACACAAATTTTGGCCTAGGCCTTAGTAATTGGATAAGAAAATTGGAACCAAAACAACATCAAAAGGAAAGGGTTTGCATGGCACATGAATATTGCCCATGGAAAGCTTGTCAAAATCATCATAACTTGCAATAGTTTTCTTCATTTCCCACTCCAACGTGAGTTTATAATTCATATAAGTTCCACTCAAAGGAAGAAGAACCGGTAAGAAAACTTCCGCAACCCCCCTAAACAGAATAAGGCCTAACCACGGGGAATGAAATTCTTCCTTAGGAAGACGAAGTAGGACAAGAGTCATTTGAGATGAAAAGATAGGCAGGCTCCAAAAATTCCTTTAAATATGGGGCATAGCAAAGCACTCTTGGCTTCCCTAGGTAACCTCCCTTTCCAGTGCCTTTCTTTTGTTGCATAGATCATGCCACTCACACAACATTGTTCTTCTATTTCATAGCTCATTCCACTCACACAACACTATTATTTTGTTGCATAGCTCATGACATTCCCACAACACTGTTCTTTTTTCGCATAATTCATGCCACTCATGCAACATTGTTCTTCTATTGCCCAAGGATCAAAGACTCTTTGTCAACATCGCTTAGTGTAGAACCTCCTCCCCTCTGCGATCATCAATCGTACTCCCATAGCCAGCGAGGGAAAGGTATTACTTATAAGCAAGCTAAAAAGTTGGGAATGGTATTATTGAACAAAGATTAGTCAGGTCGATCATCATCAGCTTCCCTGGGAATGACAAGCGGAATTTCGGGGTAAAGGCCACGAAGGATATGGACTGATTGGCAGCCTTCCCAGTCAGTGTTGTGTGGATGTCTTAGAATGCATGTGCACTTGAACCGTGTAGTCTCGGGTTCCAATTAAGGGGATTGTGCAGGCTCAGATTCTAGTCCCAAGAATAGATGAAGAGAGGGGAGGACTTTGGATTAACAATATGTGGAATCTAATGTGTGGGCAAGCTTGTCTTTTCTTATTGTCAAGAAACATAATTATTGGATTATCAGGTTTTTGTGTACAAGACAATCAAATATATTATTTCTAGTTGTTTTTAGACTTTTGGTTTTCCTAAATTTGACGAGAAAATTTCTCATCATGGGGAAATTTGCTCCTCAAATCCGATTAAATTTTTGTGATGACCATCAATATTTCCTTAAAACTCTTACAATACTTGGTAATATTTGTGCTTTTACTATATTCTAGTTTCTCTCCCTCTCTATTTATTTTTTCATAGCATATCAATATCAATGTTAAGTCATTTAACTTGAATTCATGTTTTTCTTGTAAACCTAAAATAGCGCATCAATCAATAGAAATATGTACTTCTCTACTTCTATATATAGGTTGTGTTTTAAATTAAGTTTATATCAATATGTTTCTATTATATGGGCTATCTTTGTAAAGGACAACAAGAAATTCATTGAAATTTCAACTTTTTTCTCTTCTTTTTTTTCTATGTGTCCTATGGACAACTATAAATTCATTGAAATTTCAACTTTTTCTTCTTTTGTTTAAATGGTTGATTATTTTGTTAATGTTTTTGACTTTTTTTTAAACAGAAATTTCTAATATGTAAGCACAATAATAATAATAATAATAATAATAATAATAATAATAATAATAGTATGTTTTTGAGACCCCCAAATTCATTGAAATTTCAACTTTTTCTTCTTTTGTTTAAATGGTTGATTATTTTGTTAATGTCTTTGACTTTTTTTTAAACAGAAATTTCTAATATGTGAGCACAATAATAATAATAATAATGTTTTTGAGATCCCCTTGTTTGTGGGACAAGGAATCCCCCCTCTGCCCAGTGATTTCACTGGTGGTAAAGTCTATGGAGGTATACATACCCTAGCCCCCTTTGGATTTGAACTTGTGACCTTTTAAGAGGAAACACATATTCTTAACCATTAAACACACTCAAACTATAAAAAATAACAAATCAAAATATTTCTTATTTAGAATTTGATTATTTATTTTCAATTATGAGTAAATTATTATTTGTTCTTATCTTTTTATAGTTATCCATGTCTTGGGATAAGTGGTTGTATTAACCTTAAATATATTTTTATACAATTTTTGTGTTATAGTTGGTTCTTATGCTAGAATGGGCCCAGTGATCGAAATTAAGTTCTGCACCATTTTAATACACAATCGATCTATTGGTGTTCCTTATTCTTTATTCCCTCCAGTTAGTAGAGATGCTCCCGCTGCCTCACCTCGTTGTTGTGGCTTCTAAGTGGTTGGTGTTTTGATACCTCCCTTAATCTATTATGTCAACGGCTTCTGCAAAGTTACAACCAATATTGCAATATTCCAATTAAAATATATTTAAATTCCAAGATGTCACTTGTATCCTATTAGAATATATTGGAGTACAATGTACACTACAAGGAGAATAGCTCATTAAAGTAGTTATATTTGCATATTGAATTTCTTCCTATTTATTATTTGGAAATCATAGTTATATATTGATTTCCATTATATAATTTATTTATTTATTATGTGAATATTGTACTGTCTGTTCGCTGGAACCTTCCTCGTCTTCAATTGAAAAATGAATGTGCAAATTACCTTTAAGAAAAGACCGCTAACAATAAATATTTGTAAATTTTTGCATGTTTTGTTGATATACTTAATTTTTAAACTCGCTAATTTCTAATTTCTTCTATCCAGTTAGGCTGCCAAGTCTAGATCTCAATCTACTATAGTGCTACTATGTTCGTATGAGCCTAGAACAACCGAATCTAGTCGTTAGTTTTTCTATAGCTATAAGTTCACTTGTATGATGTGTTGCATTAAATAAATGTGCTCTCCAATGTTGCAGTGTGGATTGTCATGACTCCACATGCATTAACAAACTATCAACAAATAATCGTGAGAGTTAAGTATCTTATTCACATAGTCGAAGGATACCAACAAATAAAGTACACATTTCTTAAAGAACATGTTCTTACAAAACTAACTCTAAATGATTAGTAATAACTTTTATTTCAAATTCAAATATCAAGTATTGTTTTTGTAGTGTTTTTTTTTTTTTTTTTTAAAAGATTATATAATTTTTTTTTATTATTTTTTAAATCATTAATGTTTTTCATTTTCAAACCTGTATGGTAGGGACTAAGTTGTTATGTACTTGTTTGAAAGATGGAATTGTCCTTTTTTTCTTGCAAGTAATAATCTAATTCCTCCATAGTATTACGTCCTTATATATGAACTCACTATGTGACATTATTTTGATAAATGCTACAAGATGAGGACATTGGCAACGATTAGTGGCAGGGCATTGTTGACTAAATGTAAAGTGATTTAATACATAGGGAAACATGATGCAAAAACATCTTTGGCCTTAGGAAATTCGCATCAACCAAAAACATTTCAATTTCAAGTTAATAATGGTAGGATGAAATAAGGGTGTTGTAAATCCAGGTGTGTTGTAACTCCACATTGCTGCAACTTCGTTTAAATACTACAAATCATAACGTGTTGCAACTCCCATCATGTTGCAAGTGTTGCAACTCCATGCATGCTGCAATTCTATTTATAATGTCACAAGTTACATCATGTTGCAACTCCCAATGATGTGGGTTATGCATGGTGTAACTCCATGTGTCCTATATGGACTTTGTGGCAATTGATGGGCCATCACTCCAAGTGTCTCGTACAAATTTCATGGAAATGATGATTCATAACTCCATGTGTCTTGAGCGGACTTCGTGGAATTTGGTGGACCATTTACAAGAGGTAGACGAATCAAACTCGAAAATGATTGGAAGAAGTTGAACCATCATAACTTCCCAGCTTCCAATGCGTATTGGGGAAAATGGTTGAGAAGTGGAACCATCGAATTGGTCTAGATTTTAAGGGTTTGCTTGGGAAAGAGGAAAAAGTGAAGAGGGGGGTTGGCATGAATTCAGTTGGAGACATAAAAGAGGGAACATAGAGTGTACATCTGTAGGATAAATAACATAGAGGAAGGCATGCCCAACTTTGTTTCACGACGTGGAATAGAGGAACATGTTCAGTTCAATTAGTAAAGAATGAGAACCATGCCAGATTTTATGGTGATGTAATGAGACTATAAGAGAAATTATGTCTTGTTAATAAATAATCTCTTGTCCATGTTTAAATGGTGTTGTCTCTTGTTTCCTTTTCCCGTGACTGTTAATTCCTCTTAGTATTAGTTAAATGTTAATTTACGTTAAATCTAGTACATTGGTAGTTGTAGATTCTATAGGTAAAAATCTAGTTATGTAGTTGGTTAAGTACATAATTGAGGGTTACTACATCAAGTGGTACGAAAGTTGGTTAAGCTACTAAGATTTGGTTCTTGCTAGTCTTCTGTGTAAAAATGTGGTTTTGGAAGATAAGTTGTGAGAGACATCACCCAAAAGTAAGGCATGTGAATGTTAATCCGAGCGAGGGATATGAGACAACTTGTAAGGATGTTGCCACGTAGAGAAGGAGTAGCAGGAGGAGGTGTGAGGAACCGAGAATTTGAGGAATTGTGAAGGAGGATATAAGAAATGGAAAATAGAAGGCTTGGAGATGTTGAAACAGATTCAAAGTCGGAAGACAATATCGAAGAAGAGAGAAATGTTGAGGAAGCAGACCCATCCATATGTTTGATATCTTTTCTGAAGGACAAAGGTAATGCAAAGGTAGAAGTTTCATACTATCATGGTAGTTTGAAAGCATAGACTCTCATTGATTGGATAGGAGAGATCGAAAGGTACTTTGAGTACGATAATGTTCAGGACACCAATTGGGTTCGATTCACATGAAAAATAAAAAGGGTCATGTTGTAATTTGGTGGGATATACTACAGAAGGACACAACTTAAAGGGGAAGATAAAAACCCAAAGGAAGATGGCGAGAAAAATCAAGGAAAAATTCCTACATGTTGATTATCAACATAATTTGTGTAAGCAGGTGTAGAACTTAAGGAAGAAAGAGACATCTATCTGGGAGTATACTGAGGAATTCTTTAAATCGTCACTCAGATAAGGGATAACAGAAAAGGAATATAAATAGTGACGAGGTATGTGAATGGGTTAAAATATTAGATTTAGGATTAGATGAGTATGCATGAAACACTTCGTAGTGTAGATGAAGCATATCATGTTTCTTTGAAGGTGGAAGAAAATATTGATAGAAAATTGTAGCATAAATTCTGAGGTAAAGGACCTAGAGGTAGGGATAGAGAAAGTATTGTTCGTGGAAATAAAAAGGAGAATGAATCTAACAACAATCAAAGTAATAGAGGAGGAAATGATACTAGAAGAGGAAAAGGTAAATATATTATTACTTGCTACAGATGTTGAGTAGAGGGACACAAAGCATCCAAATTTCCCGAGAAGCACACTGTAAGAAAAAGAGGTGAAGCCTGAACACATGTTGCACAGGAAAATGAGACATCAAGTGTTGGTGAAAATGTTATGTTACTACAGTAGGAGCAAGTAGAGAGTTTAATGTTCCAAATAGTGTTACTTAAGCCTGAAAAAGAAGATATCAGAAGATCCTGAGTAGAGGAATAAATTTTTTAAGACTAAATATAAAGTACAGGGCATGTGTTGCAATCTGGTCATATATAGTGGAAACACGTAAAATTTGGTGTCCATGGAAGTCATGGAGGAATTAAAATTAAAATGCGCTCCACATCCCAATCCAAACTGGATGAAGGATGCATTTTTTGAGTGGCTAGTCATGTCGTTTGGGTTAACCAATGCCCCTAACAGATTCTTGAGACTTATGAATTGAGTCTTGAAACCATTTTTGGGAAATTTTGTTGTCGTGTACCTAGATGACATTCTGATTTTCGATAGAACCAAAGAAAAACACATGGGGCATGTGAGAAAGGTGTTGAGGTGGTTGAGGGAAGAGAAATTGTCGATAAATTTGAAGAAATGTATGTTTCTGAAGGAGGAATTAGTATATTTTGGATTTGTGGTTTTCAATCAAGGATTTAATGTGGATCTTGAAAAGGTAAAGGATATTTTAAATTGGCCAACACCTAAGTGTACCTTTGATGTGAGAAGTTTCCATGAGTTGGCATGATTCTATAGAAAATTTATCTAAAATTTCAGCGAGATTTTTGCACCACTTACCAAATGTATGAAGAAAGGGAAATTCAAGTGGACAACAACAACCATGAAGTCATTTGAAGATTTGAAGAACAAGGTAATCGAATAGCCAGTGTTAGTGCTTTCATATTTTAATAAAGTATTTCAAGTGGACTGTGATGCAAGTGGTTCAGTGATTGGAGTAGTTTTGAGCCAAGAAGGAAGGTTGATCACATTCTTCAGGGGAAAATTGAATGATGATAAGAAAAATTACTTTGTTTATGATCAAGAGTTTTATGCTATTGTACAAGTATTGAATAAATGGTGACATTACTTGCTATAGAATGAGATTTTCTTATTTATTGATCATAATCCACAACAATACATCAATAGTCAAGGTAATTTAAATCAAAAGCATTCCAAATGGGTAGAATTTTTTAAAAGTTACTCATTTGTTTTGAAACACAAGTCTAGAAACTCGAATAAGGTTGCAAATGTGTAAAGTCAGAGAATAATGTTGTTGAATACTTTGTCAGTTGAAGTTATTAGCTTGGAATGTATGAAGGAGTTGTATGCAGAGGAGGTAGATTTTGCAAATGTGTGGGAAGCATGCAAAGTGCCTTGGACCATCGGTAGAACACCGTATTTGGATTTTCACATCCAAGAAGGTTTTTTGTTTAATAATTAAATTTGAGGCATTCCACGGAGTTCATTATTTCTAAATCTTGTTAGTAAGATTCATAGCGGAGGTTTGAGTGGACATTTTGGCATTGATAAGAACACAACAATAGTGAAGGAAATATACTTTTGGCCCATTGTTAACAATGATGTTAATAAGTTTGTTGAGTGTTGTAGAATTTTCCAGGTAGCAAAATGAAAAATTCAAAACATAGGGTTATATACACCGTTGTCAGTACTCGAGAGACCATGGGAAGATATAAGTATGGACTTCATTTTGGGACTTCCTAGAACACAGAGAGGTCATGATTC
Organism: Picea mariana; assembly: GCA_032191745.1. Lineage (NCBI taxonomy): Eukaryota > Viridiplantae > Streptophyta > Pinopsida > Pinales > Pinaceae > Picea > Picea mariana. The sequence continues at coordinate 7,574 of JASDQU010370296.1, forward strand.
CATGATGGTTGTAGTGGATAGGTTTTCAAAGATGGTACATTTCATACCATGCAAGAAGACCAATGATGCTACTGAAGTGGTTGTTTTGTTTTTCTGAGAGATTGTGAGGTTATATGGACTTCAAAGAAGTATCACTTCCGACAGAAATACAAGATTTATTGGACATTTTTGGAGGTCACTTTGGAAGAAGATGGGTTTTAAGTACTACATAGTTTTGCATATCATCCATAAATGGATGGATAGACATGTAGTTAACCGAAGACTTGGGAATTTGTTGAGAAGTTTGAGTGGAGAAAAACTAGGACAATGAGATTTGGTCTTGGCCTAGGATGAATTCACTTACAACGATTAAATCAATAGGTCTATGGGAAAGAGTCCATTTCATATTGTTTATAGTAGGTCACCAAAAATATTTGTGGATTTGGTTAAGTTTCCAAATATGGAGAAAAGAAGGAGTGTTGATTCAAGTGAGTTTGTAGAGAGTATATAGGAGATACATGAGTAGATCAAGCAAAAGTTGGAACAAAGCAATTATAGGTATAAGCAGGGACTAGATTTGTGAAGAAGAGAACATGTTTTTGAGAAGTAGAGTTCGTAATGGGACATTTAAGTAAATAAATATTCCACCAGAGGTACGTACAATAAACTCAATTACAAGAAAATTTGACCATATTGATTCCTGAGGAAGATTTCTGATAATGCATATAAGTTACAGTTTCCAGAGAATTTTGACATTTCCCCAATATTCAATGTTGTTGAATTGTACGAGTTTCACAAGGGAGAAGGGGATGATGAAGAAAGTACCCTGGATGACTGGAAGAAATATCTAGTTGTTAAATTAGCTGAAGAATTAGAGAAATTCTTGGCAAAGAGGGTTATAAAAAGGACCCAGAATAAAGAATATCATGAATATCTAGTTAAGTGGAGGAACATGGGTTTCATAGATGCATCATGGGGTTTTGAAGAAGAACTAGGAAATCTACGAGGATCTTCATCCTTTGTATAATCTATAGTTGTATCCACATGAGCTAGAGCTCATGTTTTCTTACCAAGGATGTTTTATGCAGGAGCATCTTTGGCCTTAGGAAATCCACATCAACCAAAAAGATATCAATTTCAAGTTAGTAATGGTGGGATGAAATAAGGGTGTTGTAAATCCAAGCATGTTGTAACTCCACATTATTGCAAATCCATTTAAATTCTACAAATCATAATGTGTTGTAACTTGAGTGTTACAACTCATGCGTTGCAAGTGCTACAACTCAAGTGTTGCAACTCCCGTCATGCTACAAGTGTTGCAACTCCAAGCGTGATACAATGTCGTGAGTTACTTTGTAATAAAACTCCCAATTCTACAGGTTATTTGTGTTGTAACTCCACATGTCCTATACAAACTTTGTGGAAATTGATGGGCCATCACTCCACATGTCTTGTGTGAATTTTATGGAAATTGATGAGTAGTAATTCCACGTGTCTTGAATAAAGTTTGTGGAATTTGGTGGACCATCTATAAGAGGGAGACAAATCAAACTTGAAAATAATTGGAAGAAGTTGAACCGTCATAACTGCCCAACTTCCAACACACATTGGGGAAAATGGTTGAGGATTGGAACCATTGAATCAATATGAATTCCAAGGGTTCACTTGGGAAAGAGGAAAAAAAGAAGAGGGGGGTTGGCTTCAGTTCAGTTGGAGATAGAAAAGAGGGAACAAAGAGGGTACATCTATAGGAGAAATAACACAGAGGAAGGGACACCCAATTTTGTTTCACGATGTGGAACAAAGGAATGCGCTTAGTTAAATTAATATAGAATGAGAACCATGCCAAATTCTCTATTGATGTATTGAGATTGTAAGAGAAATTATGTCTTGTTAATAAACAATCTTTAGTCCCTGTTTAAATGTTGTTGTCTCTTGTTTCCTTTTCATGTGACTGTTAATTCCTCATGGTATTAGTTAAATGTTAATTTCTATTAAGTCTAGTACCCTTGTAGTTGTGCACTCTGTGGGCAGAAACCTGGTTTTGTAGTTGGTTGAATGCAAAATTGCGGGTTATTGCATCAAAACATGTAGCAAAAACATTTTGGTAGAAAATCATATCGACGAGTGTGGAACAATTATTCTGTCATTGGGGGTACCTAGTAGTTTGGATTCTCTTGTATTTTAATCTAACTGAAACAGTACTTAAAAGTGCCTCTAGTTTCATGTTGATATTTCCATTTCTTCATCAACTATTGTAACCTATATATCAATCATTTTAGATAGTTGATTGTTTTATGTAATTTCCATGTATGTTTCAAATTTGATTTCTTTCAAATTGGGCATTCAATTACAATAACAACGTATATGTTGAATACAAATATAATTGCATTCTAAATTATCAAATATCACACATGAATAGAGTAACATATAACCGTAAGTCACTACAAGGAAGAAACCAATTAGTAGAGGTTTTAGCGTTATAGGATTGGGAAAAATTACCAAAAAACTCCATAAAAATATCTTCTAACAAGAACAAATGGCTCACCTGATAAGCATAAGGTGAGGCTTGTGGGGAAATGATTTGCAAGGAAATGAGTCATAGAATATGAGGACATATTTTCCCCTGCAACAAAATGGGATATCATTTATGCATTATTGGCATTGGAAACACATAATAGGTGGAAGATTTATCACATGGATGTGAAAACAACCTTCTTGAACGGAGACTTGAAAGAGAATGCCCACATGTCTGAACTGGAAGGATTTGTTGTGAAGGGTCAAGAATATAATCTATGCAATAACATCGAGTCTTTGTATGGCCTAAAGTAAGCACCTCGTGCATGGTATGAAAAGCTAATTGGGCATCTTTTGAATATCAATTTCAAGCATTTTAATCTTGATGATGCAACTTTCTTTGTCAAGAAAGTTGGAATTTTTTTTGAATATCTTGTGGTGTATGTAGATGATCTTTTGATAATAGGGAACAATGAAGCATATACTGCATCCATAAATAAATAAATGAATAAGGTTTTTGAAATGAAAAACATGGGATATATTCACTACTACTTGGGTATTGAAATAACTCACAATCCAAAGCATGTATTCATCTCCAAAAATAAGTATATTAGAGAATTGTTGAATAAATTTGGCATGGTTGATCGTAATCCTCTCTCTACTCGAATGGAACAAAATCTAGAGATAAGATCAAAACAAGGGAATGAATTTGAGGATGCAACTAAATGTAAACAACTTGTGGGGAGTCTTATCTACCTTACTACTACTATACCGTATATTTCATTTTGTAGTTGGGATTATTTCCACATTCATGCAAAAACCTTGTTAAGGAAATTGGTGTGCTACAAAGAGAGTTTTGAGGTACTTGAAAGGAACTCATGAAGACTTTAGGCTCAAATACTCTAAGGTGGAAGACTTCAGACTAGTTGGACATACTGTTACCCATGATTTTGGTCATCATGATGGTGTATTAATGATGGTGTACTCAGGCTCTTCATAAGAACTTTCTCCTGAGAAAAGTTACTTTCATCTCTTCCCAGAAAACTCATTTTTGAAGAGGGTTCACAGGCTTCTAGTATCCCAGGATGCGAGAATGCCTGATTCTCGCAGGCTGCCTTAAGCTGGGGTGCGAACTTCTCGCATTGTGTTGAATAGACAGGGTGCGAACTCGTCCTAAAGCATGGAAAAAGATGAATTCTCGATGTTTCTAGAAGGGAATCTTCTAGAAGAATGGGTTGGCATTCGAATGGTTATCCTTGTACTGGATTCCCTGATATTTTGGGATCATTCTTATCCAAGTAACTATCTCATTCTCTCCTATATATTGAGGGAATTCTCAT
>JASDQU010370297.1:0-11415 GCA_032191745.1 Picea mariana
ATAATAGATCTGTTGTATATGATCACATTCCTGCAAACCTTCCTTAACTTTAAAAACAAGAGACTAGCATTTTCATCAAACTTTTCTTTAGTCTCACATGCCTAGTCTTGGATTAGTCAACAACCCTAACTTGAAGTAATCATAAATTTGAACCTGTAATGTATAAAGATCTAAAACTGATACACAATGTTCTTCAGTGTGTTTTGTGCAATTCCTCCAAGTGGAACTACTTGGAACCTCTCAGAAAAGGAGTTATAACAAAAATGACATACCTTGCTGAATTCTTGCTTATTCTAGAGAGCGACTGTTGAAGGAAAATCTTCCTGCAGACATGTAGATCTCCTCAAAGAGCTAGACTCTCAACTCTAAGAAAGAAAGTGATTATCATGGTCACTGATTTCCTTTTAGTTCTACACAAACCAATGCATAAAGAGAAAGGAGGAAAGACATACCTTTTACCGGTGTTTGTCCCTGCACGCTCCGAGTTGAACTCCAATCTTGAGCTCCTCGATAAGCCCTGTAGACAAACAAAGTACAAACACTTCCTATTCTATCGATATTAGTTCAAAGAATACCTATCTACTTAGAGACAAATTCATGTAATGTCAAACACAAATTAGAAAGAAACAGGCCAAGCATATTACATTAATGAGGACAAAATGTTACTTACAGCCATAGATGGAATGTAGCAGTTTCGTCAAGTTCTCCTTGCCTAACCCTTGCTCAAAGCCTCCACAATCGGAATGACGATAACTTTTCTAATTAGCCTCCACTTCACTGTATCACTTATAAGATCATAATTTTGGTATGATTCTCCATCCAGATCCCCCTTTCACCATGAGAAAGCTTGCTTATATAGCCTTGGAGAGGCTCAACCACTTGAGATATCATTGGGGTGAGTTGAGGATTTTCCTCCTTGAGTTAGGGATCTTCCCTAAGATCATGGCTGGACTAGGGTTTCGAATCCAACTGCCTTCCAAGATTGAAAATATCTTTCCCCCATTCTCCTTAACAAACCAACTGCTGCCGAGAATAGGCAACGCTCCCTCAAAAGGGCCATCAGAGCGTTATAGCGCTCCCTAGCAAGGTTTAGGGGGGCACCAACACTCCCAAAAGCAGTAGCGCTCCTCCAAAAGGGCAGAGGTAGTGTTATAATCCTCCCATATAGTGTATAGGGGGGCGCCAGTACTCTTGAGAGAGGTATAGGGGAGAGTTCTCCTCCAAAAACTCAGTTTTTTGGGTTCTTTAAGATGGCAAGAGGTTCATAAGCCTAGTTAACCACTCCTCCTCTTCCAAATCAAGTGTTTGAGGTGTTTCAAGTGTCTTTATGATGTCATTATAGGTATGACATAAGCATTATGGCAGTATGCTTTTCTTGACACTTGCGACACTTGTGAGCAAGATGCGACACTTGAAACACTTGTAATGACGACACTTGCAACACTATCGAAGTGGGTAATTTTAATGTGTAACAGATTGCCTCCCAAAGTATGAAGTTAGAAGATGAGAACTGATAACTGAAATTCTTTGTAGATTTTCAAGCAAGGGTATAGACGTAGAGAACCTGACAGAAGTTGCACATAAACATCCAACAAATATTATGACATGTTTCAAACCCAAGGTAGGGATACCTATGCTTGGGTGATCAAGACTTGCAAGATATGGCCACCATAAAATACACTGTGGATCCATAATTGTATTGATAAAAGGTATAGCCACCGAATATACAGTGTGGATCTATACTCTTATGACCTGAACTGATCACAGCCATGAAGAATACACAGTGGATCTACAAGATGACAAGACATAGCCACGACCAATACAAAGTGGATCTATGTAACAGTATATGTGTCATTGTTCAAAATAAATTCCATCGCAACCTGGGCAAAGTACATATCAGAGCGATTACTCAACCCAGAGTCTTCTTACCGATCTTGATGTAGTACGAATCTAACCATGTGACTAGATGTCCTAATGTCAAACATGACAAAAACCACTTGATTACCGGTCAATGATATAAACCGTTAACAACCGCGAGGGAAATCACCATTAATGTCAATGATTCCCAAGGTACCCTAGTACATTCCAACGAATGTGAATGGATGAGCTGCAGTCGAACATCTGTGGAATCATCTGATCAGAGGTCAATGATGTAAACCCATTGTCGAACGTGAGGAGGCCTGCCATTGAGGCATGTAAGTCCCAAAGTACTAACTGGTTTCTAAGTCTAGTTCCTGGATAATGTGTTGAAGTCGATAGGAATAGACTCGTCGAAGGAGGGCCTTGATGTATCCCCCATCAATGACACGAAACAGACACAAAGATGTAATTGGTAGATCAAATGAACATGGACTGACACGGGTATTGAGACAAGATATTTGTGATGGCTGACTCTCGAAGCAGATACTTCCCTTGAACACTGAAGGCACAACAGCATAGACATGACAAGGACCAAAACACGATGTTGCAATGGATACTGTGACTTTCGTCGCCTGACCCAAAGGAAAACTCAGAGGATTGGTTCAGTGCAGAGATTTAGCGGATTAAGATGTGCACAAAGACAAAGTGTCGTGTTCAAGGGCGACTCTAAGAGTTACTTGGTAATGTTCTCCAAAAACTGCTTGGCTTGCTTCTTTCAATTTTTTCCCCCATCCAGATAGACGAGTACCTCTTTTTAATTTAACGAGCTCGAGGAGGGTAACACATGCTCGATATAACTCACCTTCGGTAAGTTCCTCTTCCTTTGTTTAATGAACTGGAAGAAGTAAGGGTTCTCTCTCGTATGGGCCCTTCAGTGAATAATGTTTAACGAGTCCAAAGAAGGTAAACTCGAAGGTTTTTCATGATTATAGAGTCTGGAAAAACACTTAAAAGAGAACTCTCTCAGTTCCTCTTTCATAAAGTAGTCTGATGAGACTGAAAAGGAGATAAACTATCGCTCAACAAACGTTTTCTTCAAATACTTTAACGAGTGTGAAGAAAACAAGGTCACTCGACAATCTTTTCATGTTTAGAGAGTCTGAAAAGAACTTAAAGATGACTCCAATGTTGTCCTTTTTCGTAATGTTAGTCTTGCGAGGCCGAAAAAGAGATAAATTATCACTCAAAAGATGCCCTTTCAAACCTTTTAACGAGTGGGAAAGGAAGCAAGATCACTCAGCAATCTTTTCATGTTTAGAGAGTCTGAAAAGAGCTTAAAGGAAACTCGAGGGGGTTCCTTTTTCGTATATCCATATAGGTCCGAAAAAGAGATAAAAGTCTACCTGGATGCATTCTCATGTATTTATGAGCATGAGAAAGAACAAAGACTAAGCTCGGTATGCCCCCAACATGAAAGCTAGTGGCTTAACTCCAGAATGATCAACAAAAGGCTAGAGACATGCCCTCCAAGCTTCAATTCATTCACCGGCTTTGAGGTCGTCACCAATCTTTCTAGTAGATGAGAAAAAGGAGAAGGGTGGATGAAAATAAGGTTCAAGAGAGGTGACTGTTTCATTTTTTAACGAGCTTGACACAAGAAAAGAACTATGCTCAGGACCTCTGTTTCATTTTCTAATGAGCTTGCCACAGAGAAGAGAAACTATGCTCGTGATTTCTTCTTGATCATGGCTTCCGAGAGGATAATGCTCTGGAAGGATGCCATGTCAAGGGACAAAACTTGGTCATGGCTTCCAAGAGATCTTCGTTGGATGGAAGATTAGCACTCAGGAAGGAACACATGTCGAGGGTCGCGATAGGAGTAAAGAGATCAGGCTCCAATAACCCTACCGAAGAAATCACCATGTCCACTACCGGATTCAAATCATCGGAAGTTGGAAGCATGGGAGATGATAGAAAATCGACATCAGGAGGGGAGATAGACTTTATATCTTCCCAAATTTCTTCATGAGGGGGAAGAAAAGAGGATCGATGACGGTTGTTATCCCAAGGTAACTTGTCAATACAAAGTATTTCTGCAATAGATTCATCCGAGGGAAAAATGGGGGAAATGTGATCAATCACAGACGACAAGGAACTCAACCGTGATTGCATCGAGGAACTGTCAGGTGCCAATATATGTTGGTCATCCGATGAGGGAGATAGGATAGAAACGTATGATGTTTCAGCTGGACTAAGTGGCATGGCGTCACCTAGTGCATCGAATTCCAATGGACGAGGTACAATCCAAGGGTCAGATGATTCCAAAGATTGATAAGACGCGGTCGAAATCATATCGACGGTGGCAATATGATGTGTATTCGGTGGAAGTGGTGTAGGGAAGGTACCCATGAGACTAGAATATTTCAGTAAGCCAACACCAACGCTTTCATACATGATCTTGTGGTCTCCCAAGAAAGGAATATTGTTGGTAGCGAGAATGCGAGCATCGATCGTGCAGAAATCTAACTGATCAACAAATCCAACTGATCAACAGTGACAATTTTACCTTAATGAGGAAATTGGACACATCGGAAAACTGACGAGGCAACGAAAGTCATAGCATAAAACCAACTTCTTCCAAGTAACAAGTTGTAATCGAGGGGAGCATCGACCACCTCGACATCAACAGTAACAATTTTGCCACCCAATTGGATGGGCAGGGACTGTAAAAGCCCATGGGGATGAAAACCTTGCCCATCGAAGGCATGTAACATCATTGGGGATTTGTTGAGTGCTGGTGATTTTAAACCTTTCCAACACGCCAAAGACATGACACAAGTCGAGGCTCCCTCATCCAGAATAGTTCGGTGGATTTTTTGATTGTGAACAACAACATCAAATTGGAAAGTGAGTTGGTGGGAGAGTCGAGATGCATAATTGTGCAGGTTAACAATGATCTGATTGGACGACTCAGGATCAATAGTGCCAAGAGCGGCCAAGAGCGTTCTACATTGATTGGGGCAGTGCTGTAGAATTTCTAACGCAGACATAACACACAGTGCTTGAGCCAAATCTTCAACAATGTTGTAGTTTTGGGTGGCATGTGAACTAGGATTAAAGGTAGCTTTACGTATAGTGCTCTTAGGAGGGCGTAAGATAGATTCGAACGTGGGTTTCTCAATCTGGAGTGGTCCAGATGGAGGATTAACCGATGGAAGACCAACAGAGGATGATGATGGATCTGGTAAAGTACCGGTACCGTTAGTGTCTTTTCCTTTGTTAGGGTTACCTGGTGTGTCATATGTCTTAGAGAGAGTGGTCAAATTGATCCCATTAAACATATAAATATGTGCACTCAATGAGGCCTCATCATGAGGATCACTAGAACTGCCCCCCGGAGAGGGGGTTTGAGCAACCATGGATTGCTGCTATGGAAAAGGTTGAGTAAGTACAACGGGTTGTGACTTCCCTTGGAAAATTTTGGCCACTTCATTTCCAAGTGGACAATCTCGAGTGTAGTGATCGTCTCCACAAATGATACAAGGGAATTTCAGTTTCCGTTGTGGTTGCTTTTCGGTAGCAGGTGTGTGATTTTTGGGTTGTTCATTATTATTTTTTGATTTATTCTTTGTCTTCTTCTTACCTCCAGATTGTTGTGAAGGGGAAGATTGAACTACATTCACCTCAAAGATCTGAGTTTGGGGGGAGGTAGAGGAGGGTGTAGTCGATTTGGAAAAAGATTGAGTTTTGACAGAACCGATAACACCATCCACATCAGATGAGAATGATGGCTTAGAAGGATTGGTATTAGCTCGAGCAGCATTCAGAAGAAAATCATAAAAAGTACCAGATTGGGAATAAACCAAATCTAAGTACTGAGCCCGAGCGATGTCTTGTTCCTCTGTGACCGAACCACCCATAGCGACATCGCGAGCGATCGGGGGTAACAGTGATTTAGTAAACCATTCCGCCAATAGTATGTCAGGAATGACTACCTTGATCATCCTTCGTCCTCGCCTCCACTCATGAATATGGTCAGAGATATGCACAGAGTTAGTTTGATGAAGGGAGGTCAAGAGTTCAGTACTTGTCTCATAGCGAATAGGCAGTTGAAAGTGTGTGAGGAAAGACATGGCAAGAGAATTGAAATCATGAAAAGAAGCACGTGGTAGTTCAATATACCACTTTGCTGTTGAACCAGTAAGTGTTCACTGGAAAAGACGCAAACGTATAGAATCATCCATGAGGGAGTTTGATGAACACCACAAATGGAAAGTCATCACATGGTTGTTCGGATCTTCGCCAGGGTTTCCGTCAAATTTTGGAATATTAGAAGGAAGTTTAGCTGGAATGACTGGCCAAATCGGTGAATGAAAAATAGGATCATTAGTTAACCGAGACAAGTCTGGGAGATCCAGAGTCACAAGGAAAGGTAGCTGTCAGTTAATTTGTGAATGATACTGGTGTGGCATAGGAACACCAGTAGGACCATAAACTGGGTTAGGTGGATAGTTGTAACTAGTAGGTCCTCCTACATACGGTTGTTGCTGGCCAGGATAAGAAGGATTCGATGGTGCATGAGAAACATTGGCATAACCCAGTGGGTTCTGAACATTATAGGCAGGGTGATTTATTTTCCCATGAGGAGGATAAACATTTTTCCCTTGATAATAGTAAGGAGTAGATCCTAGAGGTGGATACACATGAGACCCATGAGGAGGATAAGACTGTGGTCCCGGAGAACTCCAGGTGGTGTTTGTGATGCCACCTAGATAAGATTTCCCGTAATATGTTACAGAAGGGACATGATTGGATACTCCTCTTAGTGGGTTATTATACAAGTGCCCCCCAATGTGGGGTTGAGTAAAAGTGCCTCATGGAGATACTCCCCAGAATTGTGAAGGGTTTCTAGCAAACGAGGGCTTCCCACTTGCTAGCGGTGGATTTACGACCGGGGTATGACTGGAAAACGGTGGTTTCCCTCCAGGAGGAGCATGAAAAGGGGGTTGTCCCATGGGAGGGGTAGGCCCTCCATGGAAAGGTAGTCCTCTAGCAGGAAAAGGTTCATTGGATGGTGGTTTCCCTCTAGCCGGTTGTGTTTGGCCAGTAGGGGTCTGCGTTCTCGGGTGAGAAGATGTCCTAGCAGGATCATGTGGAACATGTGGAGCTGTAGAGTAGAAGCTTGTAGAAATGGGGGTAGAGATGGAAGTGCTTTGGAGATGAGTAGAGGTGATGAGTCCAGCATTAGGATGGACTTGTGTTGGTGTGACAGTAGGGTTAATAACCTGATCGATTGGGTGATTCATGGTTTGTCTGGATGGTCCTGTTTCACTAGGAGGGTCATGGGGATGAAAGGGTTGTCGAAAGGATTCGAAATGTTCATATAGATCGCGTCCCGATGAAGTCATCCATATAGAACGAGAAGGTGTGGGATTGGTATCTACTGCGGTGCTAGGAAGAACAGGAGTCCTATACTCGTCACTAAAGATTGGTTCTGTGGATCCCATATATGTTTCGGTAAATATCCTCTCCGGTAATCATGGGATCTCTTCGTCTATGATGTTCCCAAGGGAGCCTAAACGAACCAAAAGTGGTTCAAGAGGAGTTACCGACACAGATGTAGTGGGATTTTCAACTGTGACCAAAACACCTTCTAAGTTATCTAAAGGAGGAGCAATAACACTTCCAGTGTCGGATTGATTTTCTACCTCTCTATGGTAGTTTTCTTCTGGCGGCGTAGGAGGTAAGGGTTGATAGCCTTCCGAAGGCAGCCCTTGCATCCTACGTGATCGACGAAGACCTTTATTGTCTACGGGCTCAATTGTGGAGCATAACAGAACACACTGAAAATCTAGGGCCAACTAACAAAAAGAAACAACATACGCTAATAAAATCTAGGAATCAACCAAGCAAACAAAACTTCTCTCGATGATCGTACTAGTTGGTGATGACATCCAACGTCGCATGATCAAGTCAAGAAGGGGCTAGGAAATGGTGGAACAGTTACAATGGCGACCTGCTTAACGAACGTTCACCTTGGTGCAATCTTCCATGCAGTAACTGTGGATTTACCCTCCAAGGAGCCCGAGTGAGTTTGACCAAAGTCCGTTCCAGGTACAGTGAGAATTCCCTTCACCGTCACCTTGTGTAAGTACCTAAAGATTATGGAAACTGAAGACACCAATTCGCAGTGAGTCCCTGGGCGAGTACAGTCGATAGTCTGATCCGAAACGTATGGGCAGGATAACAAGTCCAAAATCAACCCAAGAGGCTCCCACACATAATCGTGGCTATACCTCCAAGTGACCCCCAATATATGATCCTACCACTACAAATAGTTGAACCATGGAGAGATAATCTCCGTAATTCGCCTGAATGCGACCTCGTGCGTAACCCTTGTGTGAGACGGGGATCCCAGAAAAACAATAAGACAATTGGATTTGACTCTCCCTAGCTCAGGATGCTAATGTTTGTTTGAAAACTTTGGAGAGTTGTACTCACAGCCTAATCCAAAGTGCTAACCCTAGTCTACTGTTGGTGGAAGATCCTAAGAATGAAAATGTTCTAGATAATTTTTAATTAGCGTTTGTTTTACAACTGTTCTTTACTCAAAGGGTGTACGAAAGTGAAACTGATGGAATGAGGACTCAATTCCCAAAAAGATGCATGAAATATGATAAGCAATCATTTCTTTTCAATGAACGCCTATTTAAGGGAAAGAGAAAGAGTCATTTTCACTTTCAAACACTAATATGAAATGTCCTCAATCAATTGGTTCTCAATCAAATCTAATGCAATGCTAAAATATTTTCAAAAATGCCTTCTAATATGCAAACCAATCACTAAAATGTATTTTTTGTTGTTTGTATGCGAATGATGATTAATCCAATGCAAAGACTTCTCCTACCAACTACCAACTACCCTTTCAAGGAGATTCAGACAAGCATGATCAGATTTCACACACATGACACACACCCTCTTGCTATGATTGAAACAAGAAGCAAACAGAAGGCAAAACATAACAAAGAAAAATCAAACAATTCACACAAAAGAGAGATGTTGAAGAACAATGGCCTCAAAGAAACAAACAAGATGATCCATAGATTTTTGATGCCCTTCACCAGAGTTCCCGCTCAGTCGGATAGGAGAGAAGAAAGCAGTGGATTGATTTCAAGCTCTCAACAGCAAAAAATCAAAAATAATGAAGAAGGCCACCAACTCTGAACAAAAAAGTGCTTATTTCTTAGAAGGAGGGATGTCAAAGTTCAATGGGAAGAAGCATTGAATCACAAAGAATCTCAGCAAGTGAAAAAACAGGGTCTGGACCTCAAAAAATGCAATTTTTGAAAAGATTTTGTGTGAAAAGGGGTTGGATCTCTAGTTTAAGGGACACTAGGGTGTTATAAAGCTCTGTCCAACACCTTTAGGAAGTATTGTCGCTCTGCTAATATGGGTATAGGGGTGCCAGGCTCAAAAAACGCATAAAAATGTCCAAAAACCCAAAATTTCAGGCAAATTTTGACAGTCAAGTTGAATGTGATGGGGTAAAGAGTCAATCAACATATGAAATCAAACATATGGGGTAAACAGGGTCTATAGAAAAAAAAGGGTAAGACAAGGTCTATGAGGAAAAATCAAAACCAAAAGTTTCAATTCGATTCCCTAGTGGAGTCACCAGTTTATGTTGAAGGAAAATCTTCCTGCAGACAGGTAGATCTCCTCAAAGAGCTAGACTCTTAACTCTAAGACAGAAAGTGCTTATCATGGTCACTAATTTCCTTTTAGGTATACACAAACTAATTCATAAAGAGAAAGGAGGAAAGACGTACCTTTTACCAGTGTTTGTCCCTGCACGCTCCGAGTTGAACTCCAATCTTGAGCTACTCGATAAGCCCTGTAGACAAACAAAGTACAAACACTTCCTATTCTATTGAGATTAGTTCGAAGCATGCCTATCTACTTAGAGACAAATTCATGTAATTTCAAACACAAATTAGAAAGAAACAGGCCAATCATATTACATTAATGAGGAAAAAACATTACTTACAGCCATAGATGGAATGTAGCAGTTTCATCAAGTTCTCCTTGCCTAACCCTTGCTCAAAAGCTCCACGATCGAAATGATGATATCTTCGCCGATTAGCCTCCACTTCACTGTATCACTTATAATATCATAAGTTTGGTATGATTCTCCATCCAGACCCCCCTTTCACCATGAGAAAGCTTGCTTATATAGATTTGGAGAGGCTCAACCACTTGAGATATCATTGGGGTGAGTTGAGGATTTTCCTCCTTGAGTTAGGGATCTTCCCTAAGATCATGGCTAGACTAGGGGTTCGAATCCCACTTCCTTCCAATATTGAAAAGATATTTTCCCCATTCTCCTCAACAAACCAACTGTTGCCCAGAATAGGCAGCGTTCCCTCAAAAGGGCCATCAGAGCATTATAGCACTCCCTAGCAAGGTTTAGGGGGGCGCCAACACTCCCAAAAGTAGTAGCGCTCCTCCAAAATGGCAGAGGTAGTGTTATAATGCTCCCATATACTGTATAGGGGGGCGCCAGCACTCCTGAGAGAGGTATAAGGGGGCGCTCTCCTCCAAAAACTCAGGTTTTTTGGTTCTTTCAGATGGCAAGAGGTTCATAAGACTAGTTAACCATTCCTCCTCTTCCAAATCAAGTGTTTGAGGTGTTTCAAGTGTCTTTATGATGTATTTATAGGTACAACATAATAATTATGGTAGTATGATTTTCTTGACACTTGCGACACTTGTGAGAAATATGCGACACTTGCGACACTTGTAATGATGACACTTGTGACACTATCAAAGTGGGTAATTTTAATGTGTAATAGCGACCTTGTAGAGCATGCCCCGCACAAAATATTTGATGAAATGATATGAAACTGTTACAAAGCATACTAAAAACTGTACCCTAACGAACACATTTGGGCTCACTGAATTTGGATCTATTATGAAGAAGGTATGACGTTTTTACCCGAAACACCTGATTTTGACTAGTTTCAGGACTAGCCACAAACCCTATTTTCCACAAAGTGTAACTCCCAAAATACAACGACCCACAAGATGAATTTTTAACCACATATACTTGGATATGTTTTCTCACTTGCATAGCAATTTTAGTATCTGAATCATTATAGAAACAAAGTTATATCGAAAATGGTGAGATGACCTAAAAATAACATACCTTAGAAAGCACCATCAAAATAATTTATCCTTCCTTGCATTTCGGCCTTCTTTTCTTCACTTTCCTCATAATTTCGGCTTAGATATCATTTTTATACCTCAAACACCTATAGATATTCAATATGATCCAGTGTGTTTCAAATGAGAGAGCCTTGCCTCTTATTTATACTCTCCAAGTAGCTTCCTTAAAAACATCTTCTAGGTCACTTGGCCCCACTTTCCTTATTTTAGGGTTGGGTCCACTTCTAATTTCTCCATTAAAAATATTATTGAAATAATTTATTTTCTATTCACTTTGAATTATAATACACTCATCACTTCACTTTATTATTTAACTTTTAAAATCTCTTA
>JASDQU010370300.1:0-10558 GCA_032191745.1 Picea mariana
TACAGTAAAACTTGACTTTTATTAAGAAATATGTTGAAACTGTAAAATTGCAAACTGAAACAAGCTTGTTAGAATGGTGGCAGCTTATCTCTGAGAAGACATGTGACGGAAATGCTCATTCACAAGAAGATGAGTACAATGAGGCTCCAAAATAATTTTTACATCAAACATGAATTCCAAATCCCTAGAAATCCAAAAACCTAAACCTAGGAGATGAAGCGCAAAAAGTCATGTGGGCCATGTTGGGGTAAGTTGGTACATCAACTTCTTGGGGTCGTAACTTTTGCATACGATCTTCATTTTAGGTCCACGATAGCCTATTGGAAAGGTCTATCCAAGTACTAAAAATTTTGATATCACACTCTAACTCCATTTATATTATGACTATGGCAGGCCCAAAAACAAAAACTTAGGGCCTCAAAACAACCCTAGAAGTTTAGGACCCGAGAATCTAGAAAAAAACTACCAAGATAAAAAGACGTAATTGCCAAGATGAAAGTTGTATGTGAGCCAGTTGGAAGAGGTGGGTGGCCACCGATATCCACCTGGATCAATCCTCCCTCCTTAGGAAGCAATGGTCTCCATTGTTTTTATTTCCCCCATTATATGAGGAACCTTATGTTGAATTTGGCCTTGGGTGAGCCACTTTCCTTGGTGCAAGAGTTTCCCCACTTTGAAAACCCGATAAAGTTGAAGCTTATTTTGGAAATTTCCCCTGACCTGTGTGTCCATGACATGATAAATGGATGCATGTTCCATGTAGTCAGGGTTGAACTATGTCGGTGTCAACTATTCTGCTATCTCTGAGGTGTCCAATAAGGCTGGAAATTATGGCCAAAGGAGGTCAACATTAAACACTAGGTGCAAGCCAAGGAAGGGAGGAATGTTGAGCTAAAACTAATTGTCCCCCACAATCTTGGTGATGGTGTAAGGTCCATAGTAGAGTGGATGAAGCTTCCGATGAGGTCCTATAAGGCGTTATTTCTACAAGTGCAACCAAACTTTATATCCCACCTGAAACTTGTGTGGCACCCAGTGTTGATCATGGCGTTGCTTGTACTTGGCATTGGACTTCTGCAAAATATCATGAACCTGTTGGTGGATGTGATGGATTCGTTCAATGAACTGGGTGGCTTTGTCATCTTCAGTTTACTCATGGGATGATTCTGTCTGTGTGGACGTAAGGGGTATTGAAACATCCATGGGGCCCAATGTTTGAAATCCCCTCCCCACATGAAAGGGGACGTGTCCAGTTGAGATATGTATGGCTCTATTGTAACTGTGTTGAACATAAGGAAGACTCGATTTGGCCATTTTCTTGGGGGTGGAAGGTTGTGGATTTGGTGAGATTGGTTTCCAACCATCACCAGAGGCTCAACCAAAATGTGTTGAGGAACCGACTGTCTCTATCAAAGACGATGGTTTTTGGTATCCCAAAATGTACCCACACTTGTTCAAAGAAGAGATTGGTAGTGGCCTCTGTTCTAATGCTCTTCTTGTAGGTGACTAGAATCGCCATCTTGGAAAATCAATCAACAACCAAAAAAACACATTCATTTCCCTTCTTGGTTGAAGAAAGGCTCAACATGTAGTCCATCAAGATGGATTTGCAGGGTCTGTCGGGAGTAGGAAAAGGGTTGTACGTGCCTTATTTCTTAATGGTCAATTTGGAAATGGCACCGGTCATGCAGGACCTGACATACTTGCTAACATCCTGTTGGAGTTTTGGCCAATAGAAATGTTGTTGCAATACTACCACTATCTTCTCTACGTTGAAGTGTCCCGCCACATGGTTGTACTGAGCTTCCCAAAATAATGTCACTCACTCGCTTGATGGAATACGGATATGGCCTAGATGACACAACAACCCATCCTGTAGATGAAAATCAATGACAATTGTGTTTGTGCCCATCATGTGTTAAGTAGTTGTGAAGTCGGGATCTCACTCGTAGATTTGGGGCCATCTAGATGTCTCATGTTTGCAGGAGTGTAGCATCATGGTTAGTGAGACAATTGGAGGTCGACTAAGGAAGTCAACAACACAGTTGGTGCTACATGTCTTAAACTTGATGTTGAGATGGAACTGTTGCAAGTATGTGGACCACTTCTAATGGTGGTCATTCTGTAATTTTCCTTGTGTCTGCATGAACTGCAGAAGCTTATGATCAGTTTGGATGAATGTCTCCTTCCTGAGAATGTAATTCCTCCATTGGTGGTATGATTGTACAATGGAGTATATTTCTTTATCGTAAGTGGGGTACTTACAGAAAATATCTTATAGCATCTCACTATGATAAGCCACGGGATGTCCATGCTGAGTGAGAATTGCGCCCACAGCATAGTCTAAAGCATATGTCTCAATATAAAAAGATTGTTGTAGGTCAGTTAATGAGAGCACTAGGGATGAGCACAAGCGTTGCTTCAAATAATCGAATGCTTTCTATTGTGGCTGGCACCACACAAATTTTTCCTTACCACCGTCCCTGGTCACTTGGCTAAGGGCCCATGCAATGTGGGAGAATCGCAACATGAACCTGTGATAGAAATTGGAAAGGACTAAGAAGATCCAAAGATCAATGAGTGTGGTCGTGGTTGGCCAGTCACGGATGACCTTGATATTGGCTAGATCGACATGCACCCCATGCTCGTTGACAATGTAGTCTAGGTACTGGACCCTGTTCATGTTGAAGGAGCACTTTTCCAAATTTTCATATATATTGTGTTGCCGTAGAGTGTGCAGAACCTATTGAATGTGTTGCAACTGTTCCTCTCGATTCTTGATAAAGATGAGGATTTTATCCAGATACACCACCACGAGAGAATTGGTGAAAGGGCGCAAGATATCGTCCATCATCCTCATGAAAGTTTGTAGGGAATTTTTCAAGCCAAAGGGCATGAACAACCATTCAAAAATACCTTCTTTGGACTTGAAGGAAATATTCCATACATCGGTCTACTCTATTGGGACTTGGTGGTAGCCGGACTTCAAATAAATCTTACTGAAGTATTTGGAACCCTTGATTTGGTCAGGGAGATCGTCAATTCGGGGAATTGGGTATTGATTCCTGACTATGATTTTATTTAGGGCCCAATAATCAATGCAGAGTCGCCAAGACCCATCTTTCTTATACACAACCACAATTGGGCTTCCACAAGGTGTTGAGCTTGGGAGGATGCCCCCTTTTCGAGAAACCATTGGATCTGACACTTGATTTCCTCTTTTTTTTACAGAGAGCGGTGATAGACTGACCCATTGGGTACCGGTGTGCCAGGGGTCAGATCGATTGAGTGCTTGACCTAACAGTGCATAGGTACCCCAGTGGGTGAGGAGAAGATGTCTTTGTATTCCTCCATGAACTTATCCACTTTCTTCTATTGCATGGAGAGACTTGTCGCAGAGGCCATGGATGTGGCCGCAACCTTTCACTCACTTTGAGCGTGAATCACAAAGAAGAAAAAATTCTCGATCTAAGAGATGGCCTTCCTGCATTACTTGGTAGAGATCAAGGAAATGGTGGTAGATGGGACTGCCTCTAGTATCGTGTATAATTTCCTGTCAAAAGTGATAATAACACTACGAGGCCTAGACTCATATATAGCATGAAGTTTCATAAATAATTTGGCCCAAAAGAACATCACAAACTTCAAGGGGATGACATCACACAATACCTCATCTTTAAAGGGCTTGATGTGGTAGGTCAGGCGACATTGTTTCCTGATTCAGAGATTGCTCCCTTGGCGGAGCCATCCGATGGTGTACTGTTGCAAGTGTGGTGATGTCGATAGGGCCAACCACTTGNATGTCAGGGGCTCTTATGGAACTCGCACCATTTCTCAGTGTCTTTCTTTGTCTTCACATTTTCCTTCTTTGTCTATGGTTTAGAATGGTTTTCCTAAGGCTTTCCATCCTTGCTCAATGAATGAAAGAGGCGCTCACCTTCCTCTGGTTCATCAAGTTCGTCGAGTTTGACCTTGGTGGTGGTAGCAACGGTGGAATTGGGTTTTGCATCGATGATCCATCCTCCTTTTTCTGGTTCTGACTCAGAGTCAAAGCTTACATCTGATTCAAAGGCTTTCACCTCGGCCACCAATGACTGCTTTGAGCATCATTCAATGGTTTTATGTCAGGGGCTCTTATGGAACTCGCACCATTTCTCAGTGTCTTTCTTTGTCTTCACATTTTCCTTCTTTGTCTATGGTTTAGAATGGTTTTCCTAAGGCTTTCCATCCTTGCTATGCCATTTTTTCTATGGGTTGGGGCCGCCTTTTCCCTGCTTCTATTGTGAGGGGTTTGCAGACCCAAACTGTCGCGTCTTCTGTTTAAGATTCTACTCGATTTTGACCGCATATTGATAGGTCGCACCCAAGGATGAAATGTCCGGAAAATCCATTTATATCTCGATGTATCTATGCATACCATCACGATACTTGAGTACCTGATTTCACTCAGAGTATTTGATACCCAACTTGGTGTGCAAGGTATAAAAGACATTGGTGAACTCTGTCACTGTTTGGTCCCTTTCCTGTCGCAGTGTGGTCCAACTTGTATATAAGTCATCATAAATTTTGATAGGGTAGTATTGTTCTTCAACATCATATTTGAAGGAAGCCCAAGTGGGTGTAACTACAAATAATGTAGATCCCTTTGTTTCCTTTTGCTCACAAAAATTATCCCACCAATCTTTGACATGGGGGGTGGCCTTCAGGAGCATAAAAGTAATATTTTCTCTATTGGAAAAGTTGTGGACAGAAAAATACCCTTCTAGAAGGTTTAACCATTTTTCTACAACATCTGCATCTATTAGACCTTAAAATATATGAATATAAAAGTTTATATGTACCTTGAAGGGGGTGGTTCCTCTGCATGTTGGCAGTTGTCGAAGGATTTGCACAGAGTTATCCATCATCTTGTTCCTTTGTCACGAGAGGGCTTCCTCAAGAAGCAATTTAAAGGGATCTCCTTCCCCATTGTCTCTCTTTTATTCCCCCATGGACAGTCATCGAGTTCCATGAGGCCAATCTTTCAAAGGCTCAACAAGTTCAAGTCCCAACTACTTATGCCTCGACCTTGTTGGGGACATGCACAGAGAAACAAATGAAGAGCAGTCCGCTATGATACCACTGATCTGAATTTATGACAGGAACAAAATGAAAACATATATCTATAATATTAACATGGAGATATAGTGAATAATAACATAGATACATTAAAACTTGACTTCTATTAAGAAATGTGTTAAAACTGTAAAAATGCAGACTAAAACAAGCTTATTAGAATGGTGGTAGCTTATCTATGACAAGAGATGTGATGGCTATGCTCATTCGCAAGAAGATGAGTACAATGAGGCTCCAAAGGAATTTTTACATCAAACATGAATTCCAAAACCATAGACATCCAAAAACCTAACCCTAGGAGATGAAGCACCAAAAGTCATTTGGACCCCATTGGGGTAAGTTGGTACATCAACTTCCCAGGGTCGTAAATTTTGCATACGATCTTCGTTTTAGGTGCATGATATCTCGTCAGAAAGGTCTCTCTGAGGACTACAAATTATGTCATCACACTCTAACTATATATAAGGTATGACTGTGGTGGGACCAAAAACGTTGTTTAGGGCATCAAAATGGCCCTGAAAGTTTAGGACCCAAAAATCTAGAAAACAAAATGCCAATATAAAAAGACGTAACTTCCAAGATGAAATTTGTATGTGAGTGAGTTGGAAGACATGGGTGGCCATCGATATCCACCTAAATCATTGATAGATAGACCTCCTATATTTATAGGCAGACATATTATTGACTAGTTAACGAGGTCAAACATTTTTTAGTTGGTTTTCCCTCCTTCCCAAAGAAAGTGCCTAATTAGCTTGTATATTTGATGAGCAACCCCTTTAGGAGCCAAAATAGTTGCACATTGAAATATGGTTAAGGAAGAAAGGAATAATTTTATTAAAATTATTTTACCTATAAGATTGAGCCACCTTGCACCCCACTAAAGAGTACAAGTCTTCATGTTGCTAAGAACCTCTTGCCATATTTGAGAAGTAGGAGACTTGAGAGAGATTAGCATACCCAAGTATTTGAAGAAGGACTAGTTTCCAACAATGGGGAAACCCAAAATCCTAGAAATAGTTTATGAAAGGGCTCCTGACATATTCCAACCATATATTTGACTTTTGGTACAATTAACCTTTCAACCTAAAACTGGTAGAAAATTGTCCAAAACCTTTTTAAATCTCTTATCAATAATCGATGATTCAACCCCTAAAAGGAGTGTGTCATCAGCAAATTGCTAGTGATTGATTCCTTTTACTTCTCTTGCCATATCCAACCCTAAAAGCTTCCCCATTCTCCTTTCATATTCTAGTTTTATGCTAAGATAACCTACCATTAGAATGTTTAATGAAGGGGATAGAGGGCATCCTTGTCACAAACCCCTACTTGATTGAAAGAGTTATGTTGGCATTCCATTTATCATTGGTGTTATCCATGGTGAGATTATACAGGCTTGAATACATTATGTAAAAGATTCTGCAAAACCAAATTTTCTTAAAATAACAAAATGAAAGGAAAGCCTTACCCGATCAAATGCATTTTCCATGTCCAACTTTATTACCATTCCTTTCACCTTGTTGGTACGACTAATGTGGATAGATTCCCATACTAGGATGATGGTGTCCCCTATTTGTTTGTTTTCCATAAAACCTCCTTGGTTTTCAGAGATGTGCTTGGAGAATGGGGGCTTTATTCTCGTAACAATGATTTATAAGAATTTTATATGTTGAGTTGCAAAGAGAGAACGGGCAAAATTGAGAAAAGTTTGATTGGTTTACTTCCTTGGGGGTGAGGGCCAGGAATGTTGAGTTCATGGCTCTGCCTACTTTTTTCTTCTTCAAAGTGTAGTTAAGCATTTTTTTAAGTAAAACTTAATTGTCTCCTAGAATACTTTGAAAAAGTGAATGGAGAATCCATGTGGTTCAAGAGCTTTGTCTTTCTCTAAATCCCATGCTGCTTGGATAATTTCTTCCTCGATTATTTCTCTGAGAAGGGAATCATTTTCTTCATTTGAGATACTGTTTGGGATGTGTTCTAACATTTTTTGCATGCTAGTTTCATGCTTGTATTCATTTTCTTGAGAGTATAGGGTGCCAAAATGTTGCGTAGCTACCTCCTTGATCTACTCAAAATTATCATTTGTTTTCCCGAAGGTTTATTAAATTTTTCCAATTGTATTTTTGTGTCACCTTTGTTGAGATTGCTTATGAAAGAATGAGGTATTCCTATCCCTAGAGTGAAGCCAAAGACTTCATGATTTCAATATCCATTCTTCTTATTGAAAGAATTATGTTGGCCTTCCATTTATCATTGGTGTTATCCATGGTGAGCTTATACAGGCTTGAATCCATTATGTGAAAGCTTCTTCAAAACCAAATTTCCTTAAAATAGAAAAAAGAAAGGAATGCCTTACTCGATCAAATGCATTTTCCATGTCCAGTTTTATGACCATTCCTTTCACTTTGTTGGTACGACTAATGTGGATAGATTCCTATACTAGGATGATGTTGTCCCCTATTTGTTTGTTTTCCATAAAACCTCCTTGGTTTTCAGAGATTTATTTGGAGAACGGGGGATTTATTCCAGTAAAAATAATGTTTATAATAATTTTATATGTTGAGTTGCAAAGAGAGATTGAGAAAAATCGAGAAAAGTTTGACTGGTTTACTTCCTTGAGGGTGAGGGCCAGAAACGTTGAGTTCATGGCTCTGCCTACTATTTTCTTCTTCAAAGTGTAGCTAAGCATTTTTTTTAATTCAAACTTGATCGTCTCCTAGAATACTTTAAAGAAGTGAATGGAGAATCCATCTCGTTCAAGATCCTTGTCCTGCTCTAAACCCCATACTACTTGGATAATTTTTTCCCTGCTTATTTCTCTGAGCAGGGCATCATTTTCTTCATTTGAGATATTGTTTGGGATGTGTTCTAACATTTTTTGCATGCTTGTTTCATGCTTGTCTTCATTTTATTGAGAGTATAGGGTGACAAAATATTGTGTAGCTACCTCCTTTATCTGCTCAAAATTATATGTTGTTTTCTTGAAGGCTAATTGAATTTTTCCAATTGTATTTTGTGTCACCTTGGTTGAGATTTCTTATGAAAGAATGTGGTATTCCTATCCCCGGAGTGAAGCCAAAGAATTCATGATTTCATCCTCCATTCTTATTATTCTTTTGGTAGGAGACATGCACTTTTTGATAGGCTTCCCTCTCTGCCTACAAGATGTTTTCTATTATTTATAATTCTTGAACTTTAGAGAGTCGTTCATGGTGGTACATAAGCGGACTTGAACCATGATTTAAGAGATTTTTTTTCCACATAGAGCTTGCTTTCCCATAAGAAGTTGGGAAATATAAAAACAACTTGCTTCCAGGTGTTCTCAATGAGGGAGATAACTTCATTGTGGTGAATTCGAAGGGGACTGAAGAAAAAGGGAATGGGCCCAAAGTTTTGTGGTGATTCGATGGATAGACTAATTGGCTTGTGATCTCAAAGAGCAGAAGGAATAATTTTAGAGGTGATGGAAAGAGGACTCAGAAAAAAAAATGATGTGTTAGAAAACAATCAAGGTGAGCAGCAATATGTCCTAGGCCTGAATGCTTATTACTCCAAGTATATATCCCCTTTATTGACTTGATATCCTAAAGGTCCCAATCCATGATGATAACTTCCATTTTATCTCACATGGGGTCATGCATACAACTTCCTCCCCTATTTTTTAAATTGTACAGTATGGTGTTAAATTCCTCTACCATTATACAAGAGGGGAGATCCAAACTCTCCTTTACTCCAAACAAAAAATTCCAACAGTCTACTTTTTCCATGTATATAACAAGCATATATAGATTAATGATGGAGGAATTGGTCCATGTTTCTCTACATTAGAGGTCAAACAATATCCAGTTAGTGGAACAGTGACTTACCTCCAAATCAATTTGAGTGGAGTCCCATAGCATAATTATACCTCCAAAGGCACCCAGTCAGTTGATTGATATTCCTTCACTATTCTTCAAAACTTTTTCCTCAAGGGTAATATGTCAAATTCCTTCATTTATGTCTCATGCGGAAGGATTGTAGTAGGTTTCTATGTTTTGGTAACATCTATGAGAGCTTCACCTTTATATTTACTATCGAAACCTCTACAATTCCAGGAGAGAATATTCATTATTTATGAAGGGAAGAGGCTCTCCCAACCGAGATAGGAGGGACTTGAGACTCATTTCCTTTTCTCATTCCTCGCTTTTCCATATTGCCTGTAGAGATTTCTATTGAGTGTTTCTTTCCCAATGTTTTTTCCTTATTCATGGCCTCCTCTCTAGAGTCACAATTTATATTTCTACCCAAATTTCAATTTCTCTTGTTTGGAACTTCACCATCCTTCACATTTTTATATGATTTTCCTCTTGTGATTGAATTCCTTTGATTCCCTTATTGCTGTCATCTTCCTCTTATTCAGACTCATCACCCCCTGAATGCAAGGGTTTGGACTCGGGAGGGGTATTTCTTGATGATGTATGATTTGGGTCTGCTACTTAATTGTCTCCTTTTTTTATGTTGATCCTCCCAATGTGGTAAATTTGTTTGATGCGTCCTTCTAGGTTTCTGGTTAAGTTTTGTTTCCCTGATTTCTCCGATGCTCTTTAGTATTTGGTATAGGGATAGTCTTTTGTGGTGGGTTATTTGGGCTAGTGGGGTTTGAAGTGTTAGCATTTTGATATGTATTTTTCCCAGTGTTAGCTTTCTTCCTTACATGTTTCCATTCATCCTCTTGTTCTCCTTCTGCTATAGGATTTCCTCATTGATTTTTAGGGAAGTTTCTTGCAAAATTCCCATATTCATGACATGATTTACACTTAAAAGGTAGTTGTTCAAAATCAAGTTGTTGAATATGATTCCATCCATCCAAAGAAATATTTATTGCTTCAAGGATCCCTTTCTCCAGATCTACTTCTATACATATTCATGCACAAGCATACATGGTCAAATTCAACTCAATTTTTTTGATATATTTACCCAAAGAACTTCCTCTGCATTTTAACACATCATCTCCCCGAAAGTGAAGAGGAAGTTGTGGGAGCAGAAACCAAACAAGAAAAATAGTAGGGATATCACAATCCAAATCAAAATCTGATGTCCAGCGATTTAGATACATTCCCCTGGTCCCAAAGAAATATGGGCCATTTTGAAATATTAAGTACCTATCTTCTTTAAACTCAAAAAAGAAGGTATAGAAATCCTTACTGTAGAAAAAAATGGTTGACCTTGGACCTAATCATAGATTATCAGTCCCAATCTATCCAGGAGTCCATTTGGTGAAGAGAGGGTCAAAGCCTTGTGAACTGACCAACTAAACCCTTTTATGCATATGTCAGTGCCTTACAATGCACCAAGACATAGGGGATATTGATTTCCAAGATTTAATCGAGTTTCTTGACAAAATGCAAATGTGTGGGGTGAACTAAGGGTTTTCCTAAAGAGCCAATAAGTTGTCAAAAATCCTCTA
>JASDQU010370303.1:0-11408 GCA_032191745.1 Picea mariana
TGCCCCAGAAGGGACCATGAGAAAATCAAGAAACCTAGGCGATTCCCCATCTATATGGCCTTGATGTGTGATCTCATAGAAAAGGAACCTATTTGCTTTGAAGAAGTCATTCAGAAGAAAGAATGGACGGACGCCATGACAGAAGAATACTAGTCCATCATAAAGAATGATGTATGGGAAGTAGTTCCCAGACCATAGAAAAATTATTTGATATATTCCAAGTGGATATACAAGATAAAACATGCAGCAGATGAAAGTATTGAAAACATAAGGCAAGATTTTTGGCTCATGGATTTTGTCAGAAGGAAGGTATTGACTATGAAGAAACATTTGCTCTTATATCCAGATACATCTCTATCAGAACCTTCATATCTCTTGCAGCCAAAATGAAGTGGAAGTTACACCAGATGGATGTGAAAACAACCTTCTTAAATGGTGTTATTCAAGAAAAAGTGTATATAGAACAACCAGGAGGGTTTGAAGTTGAATATAGAAAGACTCGTGTCTATAGGTTGAAGAAATCTCTATACGGATTGAAGCAAGCTCCTAGAGCTTGGTATGGCAGAATTGATAGTTTCCTTATGAGTTTGGGCTTTACCAAGAGTAAAGCTAATTCTAACCTTTACTTCAAGTTTATGAATGATGAACCAGTTATATTGCTACTATATGTGGATGAGTTATTCTTAATAGGAGAAGAAAATCTCATCACAGATTGTAAGAAGAAGCTCGTTGTAGAGTTTGAGATGAAATACCTAGGGTTGATGCATTATTTCTTAGGTATTGAAGTTTGGAAAAGCCCGGAGAAGATATTCCTTAACCAAGGGAAGTATGTAGTTGAAACACTGAAGAGATTTGACATGTTGGAATGTAAATCCATGAACACACCCATGGAAACAAATTTGAAACTCCTAGTTCATACTTCGTCAGAGTTGGTTGATGATACTCTATACAGACTGATTATTGGTTCGTTGTTGTATCTAGTGAATACCACGATAGATATATGCTTTGTTGTGAACACCTTGATTCAGTATCTAGTAGAGCCCGGACATGTTCACCTTGTAGCTACAAAGAATGTGATAAGATACCTTAAGGGTACGTTGGATTATTGTCTTTGCTATATTGGAGATCATGACTTCAGACTGTATGGTTATACTGATTCAGATTGGGTTGGAAGTGCTTCAGACAAGAAGAGCACTTCAGGATGTTGTTTTAGTTTGGGGTCAGCCATGACTTCATGGAAAAGAAGGAAGCAATCCAACATTTATCTCAGCACAGCAGAAGAAGAATACATTGCAGCATGTTCCGCCAGTTGTGAAGCCATATGGCTTCAGAAATTGTTGACAATTCTATTCGATCTGGAGATGGAAGACACCATGATTCTATGTGATAACTAGAGTTGCATAAAGATGACGGAGAACCCAGTGTTCCATGATAATTCAAAGCACACAGCTATCTGGTATCACTACATTCGTGATATGGTGCATAGGGGAGTTGTAAAGCCCCAATATGTTGGCATAGATGAGCAGGTTTTAGATGTGTTGACCAAGACTCTATCTCGTGTGAAGTTTGATTACTTTCGGGACAAGATTGGTATTGTCTGAAAGGACCTCCCTTGAAAGGGGAAGGGATGTTAATGATAGTATGGTGTCCTAACCAACAGCGGGTAGCTCCGTTAGGATTTTATATCCTAGGGAATATTATGATTCATGGGCAGATCCCGAAGGTCCGGTAAGGAAGGTCTATCAAAGTGCCATGCAGTAGCTTGTTAGGATTTTATATCCTATGGAATCTTATGATTCCTAGGCAAATCCCGAAGGTCCGGTAAGGACGGTCTGTCAAAGTACCAAAAAATGTTGTTGTTGCACATGTCTCATTTTGTTGTCATATGTTGATGATGTTGTTCCAGCCTCGAGTTGTTGATGATGTTGTTTCAGCCTCGTTTTTTTGATGATGTTGTTCCAGCCTCGTGTTGTTGATGATGTTGTACCATATTTTTGTTCATGTTGTTCTAGCTTCATGTTATTGATGTTGATGTTTCAGCTTCATGTTGATGATGATGATGATGACATTACTTCAGCTTCATGATGATGATGATGATGATGACATTACTTCAGCTTCATGATGATGATGATGATGATGATGATGACGTTACTCCATCTCCATGCTATGAATGATGATGATATTGATGATGAGAAAAAAAACTTTCGATGATTTGTAGATGTGCCAGTCAGTGTTCCAAATTTTAATGATGATGATGCCCTCTCTTTCTCTTGATGATTTTGTATTGGGTCATGTCAGTAGAATACCCTTCTCATTAAGGGTATAGTAACTTCACAGAATATTCTAATTATATTTGAGTTATTATATTATATATCAAATCCTCTTTTGTGTATTGATCGTGTCGGGTATTTTATAAGACTAAATCCCCTTTTGTGGATTGGTCAAACCATATTTATATGGTGATATTTTAGAAGTCATCCCCTAGTGTTTATAAAGTGGTTTTAACCACTCCTAGAAGAATTCGACCCTACTAAATGAAGAGACACAACCCTAGTGCATCTTCAACTAGTATTTATATGTGAGGATAGTGCCTCACTTATACACACTCGCACTCACTCATCTAGTGTTCATATCTTGAAGGCAGTTGCAGTTGCAGGAGGAAGGAGAAGAGAGGCACATGCTCAGTCATGGTTTATTCTTGGTGTTTTGGTCCTAGTATTGGCATTTTATTGGCAATATATTATTGAGGAAGTTTCGTTGGGTTTTCTCCCCCATTAAGGTTTCCTAGGATAAAATGGTGTCTACCTTGTGATTGTGTTTCTTTCAGTGATCCTCTTTATGTTGTTGTTTTAGAAATGCATTTAATTCTCATGAAACTTGGAAATAACCAAATAACAGCACTAAAACTTAACATTCAAGAGGGCCTTTCAGACTTCCATCTTTTCTTACACCCGAGATAATGGACCTAGAGTATACTAGGTATAGGATTTTAGTGGATCATTTCCTATTTGGCCAACATAGGAAGGAAATCATTTTTATATTTCCACAAGAAGTTAGCCCTTTCTTGTTGCAGCAAAGAATAGTTTTTTCAAAGGATAGAGAATTATTGAATCTATTTGATTTTGAGAAAGTATACAAGTGGGTATATGAACCTCATGGAATTATTGCTAACAGAAAGGCCTCCTATAAGCATGAGCCGAGAGGAGAAATAGAAAAGGTTTCAAATTTAAAATCCTGGGAGGAGGTCATAGAGGTTTTAGAGAAGGAAGATCTTGATGCATTGGTCTTGTTTTCTCAAGATAGTTCAACGAAATCTGTTAAAGTACAAAAGTGCCCTTTGTCAATCCTTCAATTAGAATCAATAGCAGACCTGCATCAAAGAAAGAATCTCAAAGAAGTGGATCTTGAAATCGAACAAGATGAGGAAGAAAGCTTCGCTCATTACCTGAGAAAGAGAAAGGAGTGTTGCAGATAACTCAAGGGGAGATAGATTCTCAGGGAACACCCTTAGTTGTTGATCATTTTGCATCGGCTCTTCTATCTATGGGATCACTCCAACAAGCCACAACAAGTGAAGGAATGTTGGAGGAGCCACCTACCATTTTTTCTCACTACAAGGATATAAAATCATGCAGTAGGGAGTCCCAGACAGAATTGTATTCCTCAGTGAGAGGGGAAGAAGCTCCACCCACTAGATTTATGACAATAGCAGATCATCAAGTTGATACTCTGAATCTGGCTTTTCTAGAAGCAAAGGTGAATAAATCGCTCTCTCGTGCAGACTATAAATTGACTCAAATCAATTTTAAGACAAAGGACATCAAATCCCCTGACTTGGTTGATTTTTATCAAGAAGTCACTGAGATGTTATATCGAGGAGTGTTAAAAGCCTCCACAAGTGAAAGGGAAATGAAGGAGATTGCACTTGAATTTACAAGAAGATAAGGAAAGAAAGGATAGCTACTCAAGTGAAAAAAACCAGGGTGGCTGATTTGGAGAAGAAAATAATAGATTTAGGTGAAGAAAATAATAGATTTAGGTGCAGGCCCTAAAGACCCTAAAATATTTGAGGATTTCATTAAAAAAAAGGATACAGACATCAAGGCCTTAAAGAAGAAGTTGAAAATGCATGAAGATCAACATGTTCAAACTCCAAAATAACAATCTAGTTTCGAAGAAAAAGAGCAAGTATTCCTCCAGTTGAAAGAAAGAGATGAAGAAAAAATGTGGTTGTAAAGAGAGGTTGAGATGTTGAGGATAGAGCATGAGTTGTTAAAAAATCAGCAAAGTCTCCCGACTCAAGTATTTGTGCAAAGAGAAGAATTTGTTGATATTATTGACCCAACAGAAGGGTTAGCTAAAGTAATGGTTGATCTCAGTGTGAAAGAAAGGGAATTAGGGTCTCTGAATTCACAATTGAGAAATAAAATCTCAGAGCTAGAAGAGAAAGATAAGAATAGGGAAGAACTGGTATCGAAGTTGAGTGCAGACAAAGATGAATCTCTAAAGAAAATAGAGAAATTGCAGATCAGAGCTACAGGGAATCCAACGATGAAGGAATCTAAGCATGTGATATGGGATCAAATAGCTAGCCTGATAAACAGCAATTGGGAACAATTCTCCTTAGTAGAAGATAAGTTGGAGCTTATCAATGCAGCACAGGATGACATAGCTCGAGTAAAAGATGAATTGGGAAATAATCCTGACATCACCAATGAGATTATTAAATTCCTAAATGGGAAAACCAAATATCAACTCCAAGACCTTAATATCAAAGACAGGACTAGCATTATAATTAATGATAAAAAAATCCTCACAAAAAGGAGGTAGTTACAAAAAGAAGAAAATAGGATGAAGGAGATGGGGGTGATGTATCAACATTCAAGGAAATCTTCAAGGATCTCGTCATCATGGGACTACCACTCCCCTGGGATGGAAATGAAGACATTTACTCTAAGCAGAGATATGAAAATTTGTTGGAGCATAAAAGAAATGATGATAGGCAGTTTGATAGACTAATCGAGGTGTTGATGGGACAGGATATTATGGAATTTCTCACAGGGGATTTTGAGATCCTTCACCAGCTGAGAGGGGTGTTTAAGTAGCTACCCCAACTGTCATATGAAACATATACCAACCTTAAAGAAATCATCTGGAATATGAATAAGACCAACTACCCTATGGGAAATTCGTGGCATTACATGTGTCAGTTGTTGAAGCTCCCCATGAATAGACAAAGTGGGGTGAGTGGCTCTCAACATGCCCAGTAAAGAAGTTGCCAAAGAATCTTTTTGTTAGGGATTTTTTCCAACTGTTAGTATTTTTGAAAAGTGACAGAAGTAGTGATAGTCTAAATCAAGGGGAAGAAAGTGGTATCAAGAAGCAATTTTGAGGCAAATCTAGAGGATAAAAGGAGGGAATGAGCTCATTTTCTAGGTTGGAACTTTGGGGAATTTAAGAGTATCTTATACCCAAGTTGTTTGATCAAAGATCCCTTCAAACAGAGACTTTTTTCAGCGCTGCAAGGTACAAGATATTCATCCCCTTTGTTATGCTTTAGTCTGTGCTTCTTTTTTTGCATGTGTTCTTGTAAAAATCCATCCCTATCATTCTATGGCTTCTTGTATCAAATCCCCATTAATAAAAGCTAGAGAAACAAGTTTTATGACATGTACAGTGTAACTGCATGTTATTTAGCTTATGATGTTGAAGTGATTTCCTCTGAATGTATGACCACTTCATGTCATTTTTTCATGTGTTTAATTATGTGCGGAGGGTACCTCCATGGATTTAAGTATATGAAAATGTTTTATTGTTTGATGCATATTTTAATGATTTGATGTATCTTTCAAGGATGTTGATTATTAATTTCTCATCACTTCATTATGTCCATAGGTTGTGAGATTCACCATAGAGTTGCCTCACATGTCTATCTTTTATTTCTTCCAATCCGCCCCTTCTCAAAATTAAATCAAATTGTCTGAAGCACTCGTGAGAATATGCCTCTTCGCGTTAAATGCCTTGATATTGGTTCTGGTATTGTTTGAGGGCCAAGAGTTCTATAAGAGAGAGAAATTTTCCCAAAAAATTGCATAAATCATGTTGTGAATCAACATGGTTTTAAGATTTATCCTAGGTATTAGCCGCTAGGATGCATCGACATAGTTCCATTTACAGCTTAGAACATCTCGAGGGATAACACCAACAAAATTTTATCAATATTCAGTTGGTTAATAGTGTTTATATTATGGTAATTGTGGGATGTATTAACCTCCACTTGTGACCTTTGATGAGATTAGAATATTCCAGGAAGCAAGAAGAACCTTAAAATACTTGGACATAACCCTAGAAGAGAAGTCAGCTAAAGAGAATATTTTATATCGAGTCTTTAACCTCCAGAAAGAAAAGTCGGCCCAAACAGCCTAAAGAGAGAAGTATAAATATAGGGCATCAGAGCTCATTTGGCACATAACTCGCAACTGCAGAAATTTAGTAGTGCGCAAGTCTGGAGAGCAGTTGCAACTGCAATTACTGTAACCTGTAATTTTGGTTTTTATGGGTTAGACTTTATGATCATTTTTGGTTATCTTTTCTTGGTGCATTAGCCTTAGTTGTCTATTGATTTGATACCATAATTATTCTCTCTGTCAAGGTCAAGGTGCTCGAGGGTGGCATTCGTGCCTATGGTTGGGTGACAATATTGCTATATTGTCTATGGTTAATTGAGCACACCCACTTTTCTAACAGGTTATGGGCCCACACCTCCTTCATTCAGTCTAACCACTGGAAGGAAGATAATCCATAAGGTTATCAAGCTCACTGAAGAACTTATGCTAGGGCAGGTGCAGTTACAAAAGAACTGTTGCTAGGGTTTCTAGCAGGTGCAGTTACTGAAGCACTACCTCTAGGGTTACTAGCAGGTGTAGTTGAAAACCCTAAAACTCTTTCCCAACACCTTATGATGAAACATCTTTGTAATATTCCAGATATAAAAAGTATGCAGAACATAAATAAAATGCTATAATGGCATATGAACAACAATATAACCATAATAACACCACAATAATACTGAAATGATAACAGAATAACACCAGAAAGAGCACTTCGATTACTGATAGCAACGTTCACGGGCCTCTTCGAGGGGGAAACCTCCAGTCGAGCAGAGATCTATTACAATAATATCCAAGATAGGGTTCTCATACCCTTGACTCCTATTTATACTAAATATGTTTATCAAGATAACCATCTAGAGAAATATCCTTCTAGAAGTGGAATCTTCTACTAGGTATTCTTACATTCAATTTATTCTACCTTATTGCAAGGCCTTATTAATATTGACCTTTGTTACATTGGAATACATTGTTCTACCTACGTAAGGGATTAGTTCCCTAACATGTTTGCCCCCTTAAAAATAGCCTTGTCCTCAAGGCTTGAGATGTGGAAATTGCTATAGAATGGTAGTTGGTTCCCAAGTGGCATCTGTTGGAGTTGTATCTTTCCACTGGACTAACACTTTCTTGATGGTTCGCTGACACAGGCGATGCTCATGTTGGTCCAAAAATGCTTGTGGTTGTAGCCAAATGGAGCCTTCTTCGTCCAACTCGGGAAGGTTGGTTTGAGTTTGGCACTTATTTCCAATCACCTTCTTCAAGCATGAATCATGAAAAATGGGATGTAGCTTAGAATGACTGGGTAAAGCTAACTGATAGGCCACCTATCCCACATGCTTGAGAATTGTATAAGGACCATAAAATTTGGGCGTCAACTTCTGAAAATGGTCGGACTTGAGGGAATTTTTCTTGTAAGGTTGCAGTCGAAGAAACACATGATCCCCTTCTGCAAATTGACGTTCATAGCGGCCTTGCTCTTCTTGTTTCTTCATGCGATTCTGAGCCATGACCAAATTCTCTTTAAGGGTATGAAGAATAGCCTCTCGAACTGTAAGTGTTTAGTCAACCGCCTGGACCTTTAAGACACTTGGTAAATATGAGAAATTGAAGGTGGATTTTGTCCATAGACCGCTTCAAAAGGAGTCATGTGTGTAGGTGTATGGTATGAAGTGTTGTACCACCATTCAGCTAGGGGTAACCATTGAGCCCACTGATTTTTCTTTTCCGATGCAAAACACCTCAAATATGTTTCCAAACACTTGTTGACAACTTCAGTCTGACCATCCGTCTAGGGATGATAAGTTGTGCTGAGATGCAATTGGGTGCCTTGCAGCTTGAATAGTTCTTGCCAAAAATTGCTGGTGAAAGTTGGGTCGCGATCAAAAACAATAGAATGCGGCATGCCATGAAGCTTGAAGACCTGATGCATGAAAAGTTGAGCCACTGTAGATGATGTAAATGGTTGTTGAAGAGCACAGAAATGAGCATACTTGGAAAGACGATCAACTACCACCATGATGACCGATTTATTACCCGATTTAGGTAAGCCTGTAATAAAATCCATAGAGATATCCCTCCAAATAGCAGGTGGAATCAGAAGCGGTTGCAGTGTGCCTGGAAATTTGACTGTTTCTCCCTTGTTGCGTTGACACACATCACATTCGGCGATAAAATTATCAATGTCTTGTTTCATACCATCCCAGAAAAAAGAACGTTTGACCCTGTCATAGGTTTTGGTAAACCCGGAGTGCCCAGTTGTGGGTGTAGCATGAAGCTCAGAAAGCACCATGGATTTAAGTTTTGACAATTTACTTAAATACAAATGGCCTTTGTATCGAATCTCATCATGGAGCCATGAGTACCCTGGGAAAACTGGAGAATTGGACTGCAAATGTTGTATCAGATGCAAACCTTTGGGATCATGTAGCCATTCCTGGCAAATGGCTTGGAGCCAATCTGGTACAATGAAGGAGAGAGAAAAAAGGGATCCTTCATCTTCATATTTTCGGAAAAGTGCATCGACCACCACATTGTCTTTGCCTTTCTTGTAAATGATCTCATAATCATATCCAAATAGCTTAGTCACCCATTTGTGTTTCTCTGGGGAGGAAATGCATTGTTCCATAAAATACTTGAGGCTTTGATGGTCTATCTTAATTTGGAAGCATTGCCCCAATAGATAAGGGTGCCACAAATCAATGGCATGCATAATAGCCAACATTTCCTTTTCATAGATTGATTTGCCCAAATTTTGTTCAGATAGTTGTTTGCTGGTAAAGGCCAAAGGCCGACCCTCTTGCATAAGGACAGCGCTAATACCTTTCCCTAAAGCATCACATTCTAGGACAAAGGTCTTTATGAAATCAGGAAGGGCCAGGACTGGAGTGGTGCACATGGCCATCTTCAAGGTTTGAAAATCCTAAGCAGCTACTGGGGTCCAAGTGAAAGACTTCTTTTTAAGGAGTGTCACGAGAGGTGTCACAATCTTTCCATAATTCTTAAGAAACTTGCAATAATAACCTGTTAGGCCCAAAAATCCTCGCAAGCTTTTGAGAGTCTTTGGGTAAGGCCAATCTTTCATAGATTCAATCTTTTTAGGATCCACCCTGACTTCGTTCTTGCCAACAAGATGGCCCAAGTACTCGACTTCTAAGGCTCCAAAAGCACATTTAGATTGTTTCAGGAAAAGTTGGTGTTGAGAGAGTATATGGAGAACTCGGTCCACATGAGCAAGGTGGTCTGTCCAGGTTTTTCTATAGATGAGGATATCATCAAAGAAAACTAAGACAAAATTACGGAGAAAGGGGCGAAAGACATGATTCATGAGGCTTTGGAAGGTGGAGGAGGTATTACACAAGCCAAAGGGCATGACCAAAAACTCATAGTGGCCCTCATGAGTTCTAAAGGAAGTCTTAGTAATGTTTTCCTCTTTCATACGGATCTAGTGGTAGCCAGAACGAAGATCAAGTTTAGTAAAGAACTGGGCGCCACTCAATTCATCCAAGAGGTCATCAATCACAAGAATGAGAAATGTGTCTTTAATGGTGAGTTTGTTGAGGGCGCGGAAGTTAGGAAAAATGCTCCAAGAACCTTCTTTCTTCAGGACCATGACCATAGGAGAAGAGTAGGGGCTCGTACTAGGGCGGATAACACCTGCATTGAGCAGTTCTTGAACCATTTTATCAATTTCATTTTTTTGGGAAAACGGGTGATGATAGGGATTGATATTGGGAGGGAGGCTTCTTGATACAAGGGGAATGGAATGATCATGAACACCACGGGAAGTTGGGAGTCCCTGGGGAGTGGAAAAGACCACTTGATGTTTAGAGAGGATGGATTGGAGGTCTTGCGGCACACAGGGTGTCTTAGTTGCCTGTATGGAATGGAGTTAGGCAATAACGCCAGAATGACCTTTTTTGAGCAGCTTTTCCATGTGATGGGAACTAATGATCTCTGGTGAACCGAAGGTGATGCCTTGGAACTTATATTTTTGGCCCTCCTGGTCAAATTACATGGTTAATTTCTTGAAATCCATGAGAATGGGACCGAAATTCCTTATCCAGTCTGCACCCAACAAAATGTCACAACCGCCCATGTCAATAAAAAACATATGAGATTGTATGTGGTAGTCACCAATTTGGAGACGCACATTTTCACAACACCCTCTACATTTCATGTAGCCGCCATTAGCAATCATGATTTGGAAATTATTGACTGCGTGGACATAGAAATGAGTTTCTTGGGCAATGCGGCGATGAATAAAATTATGGGTGATGCCACTATCAACCAGAATGATGACCTTCCTATGCTTGATGTAACCAATTAGCTTGAGGGTTTGGGGAGTAGAGAAACCAGTGAGAGAATTTAGGGAAATGATTGGTTCTACTTCGGGAGGGTCTAAGGGAGGGGTTATGTTCATGGTTTCAGGTGACTCAGACACAAGGGGAGTTTCAACATCCACTTCTGAAACATCCTCTGAGATGGCCATAAAAATATTTTGTCCCTTACACTTGTGGCCCGAAAAATATTTTTCATCACAATTATAACAAAGGCCTTTGAGTTGGCGTTCAACCATTTCAGCTATGGTCAATTTTTGGATCTTTAGTGGAGCAGAGGGAGTAGTGGGATTTACTGGTTTAGTGCAAGGAATAAAGGAGGGTTTCTGGTTTTGAGAAGATACAACCTGTTGTGCTTCTTTATCTCTTTTATTAGCCTCCACCCAACTTTGAGGCTGAGCCATGAGGACATGGGCACGAATCTCATCCTTGAGGCCACTGATAAAACATTCTCGGAAAAAGGCATCAAACATGCCCTCTGTCCGAAAATACAGGTGCTCCAAAACAGCTATAAAGTCTTCCATGGTTCCGAATTGTTTCAACTTTGTCATGTTAATGTTTATGCCATTATTATAGTTCTTTGAATTTCAATAGATAAGAGCATCATAAGAACAAGATCACTGAGAAATACACATTCACAAGAGACACAACATTTATCCTGGGAAACCCTCTAGGGGAAGAA
>JASDQU010370304.1:0-11514 GCA_032191745.1 Picea mariana
GTCCAAGGGTTCAAATCGATTTCATTCATGTTTTACTTGCGCGATGTGCCCTTCAAGATGCACTACATTCTCCAATGGTGCCACTCACCTCTTGACTAGATTTGGTAGATGTCAAACACCTGGAGTCAATACTTCATCGGGTGATCTTGTAGGAGACTAAGGGCCTCCAAGGAATAAGGACCCTGCCTTATTGTGCACCTCTTAGAATCATCGTGAGTGACTGCCACAGTCTTCCCTCATGGAATATTGGATCTCTCAAACTAGGTAATCGTTAACCTACAGTTCGAGCCACGGCGGGAGTGCTACTAGGTTGCGACAGGGTTGTTGCCATACCTCTCCCTCAATGTCTCTGGTTGTCATGCATGACCCTTTTACTCCTAATGTGATTCTGGTTGGAAATCTATCGTCATCATGCATCCATAAACGAAACATGTTAGCTATAACAATCAACATCATAATATCTAGTCATATTTCACATTTGTAATATCAAAAACATAAAACCATAACAGTCCACTCCCTGAATCGATCTATAGTCCAAGGAGATCCATCGATTCCATGGGCATCCTCTAACGTCTAGAGTCCTGCACACTCGGGAGAAACCAATCAATAGCACTTGTCAATATAAATATAGAAAAATAGCACATCATTAGATCCACAACATCAAAATATCCAATCATATAATGAACCGGATCACTTGCACACAAGTGTCCTCAAAGAATAAGTCCAATCAGTGTGAGCAAGAGAAAGATGTTACATACACCCCCTCTTATTTTAAACTTCGTCCTAAAGTTTCACAGTATATGTGTGCCGAAATAAAATATATCACAATATCATATGTCTAGCAATCAAACAAAAATGGAAATTTATGACACATTTCATATGCATCCTCCCAGGTCGCCGAGTGTGGACTATAGTTGTCCCACTGGAACTTGACCTGATCTACTATTCGATGCCCTAGCTATCGAATGCGATGGTCTAGAATGTGGATTGGCTCTGTTGTGAGCGCACCCTTGTCCAATACCTGTAAGGAACTCATGTCAATAACATGTGTAGGATCACTAACATAATGTCTCAAAACAGGTACGCGAAAAACATCGTGCATATGCCTCAAAGAATCAGGAAAGGCTATTTGATATGCCACAAGCCCCTTCCTTTCCACAACCTTAAAAGGTCCCACAAACCTAGGAGATATTTTAGCACCCTTTCCAAACTTGATCGAACTCTTATGCGGTTTCACCTGCAAGAAGACTCGATCCCAACTTCATAACTACGGTTGAAACGATGCACATCGACATAACTCTTATGTCGATCATATGCTTCCTTGATCCTTTGTCCTATTATTTTCATTTGATATTCCATTTCTTGGATCACTTCTGATCCCACCAAGACCGTATCCTCAAGCTTATCCCAACTCAAAGGCATCCGACACGGTCACCCATAAAGAAACTCGAATGGCACCATCTTAATGGTGCTTTGATAACTGTTGTTATATGCAAATTCTACTAGTAGAAAGAATTCTTCCCAACGTTTATGTTGGTCCATTACGTACATACGTGATGTAGAAGCATCTCCAGCAAAGCAAGCGCAAGTGGAGGACAACTGGATATACACCAGCGTGCATTTTGAAGGATTTCGAAATTCAAAGGATGACACATTAATGTAATATCTGAAAAGATATATTTTCTTTTAATGTCTTGGGATTGTAATACAAATCTTGAGCATTTTCTCTCATCTGTCGGTTGTGGAAATTTACTGTAATAAATGTAAAGTAGTTGTAGCTTTTAATTTGATAAGATAGCTTAGAGTTGTAAGAGGAAAAACTTAAGAAGACTCCCTCGTATGTAGTGGAGGATTGTTATTCTCATTGTAAGAGAGAAAGAGAACATAGAAGAGTAGAGAAGAACAAAGATTGTAGAAGTTGTATGAGCGGGTAGCTATTTCTATTGCACCATGTACAGAAGCACTTGAATTAATATAAGAATGCTTTGATCCAATTTCATGGTGTTTTATGGTTATTGCTTGCATCTATTGAATGGTATGTTTAAAGTTTGCTTATATTCTCTGTTATTCATTTGTTTCAATGTTGTGTATGCACGTGATTTCATGTTGAATGTGTGAAGTCTGTGAGAGGGAGAGTATAAGTTTCAATTGTTTCTCTTCCTGAGAATTCCTACAAGGAGTGTAGTGAAATTCTGCAAGGACTGCGTCGACGAGATTTTGAGTTTTATCTTAGAAAAGCTCAGGAGAGATAACGTTAACTTGTACCAGTGGAAGTGCAAGTATAGCATAGATCCGTGAAATGTGTGCATAGGCTGAGGAGAGTCTCAGACTTTTCCAACCCAAGGGAGTGGTTGAAGAACTTTTGTCACAAGGAGTGCACAGAGTTGGAGTTGTCGAATAACCAGAGGTTATTGTGAAGCCACAAGGAATGCATGCAAGATTCCTTAGAATCTGGGAGTTTGCAATGAAGACCAATATCAAGAAGGATAGAGACTTGGAGTAGTTCATAGGAAGGATGAGGGTCGAAGTTACCTCATGGAATCAAGCTCAGAAGGGTTGACGCTGAGCTATTTGGCTAGGAGTCATCGAGAATCTTGATGAATGGTTGGAATTCCTGAAGGAAGAATACTGATTTTCCGTGGACCATTAGATCCAGTAGATCTGCGGGAAGGATAAGGACGAGTGTATTTTCAACACTCACAAGATCATGAGGGATAGTAGTCGTCATATCCATAGGAGTGCGAGCCATTGAATTGGTGTTCTGAAATATCGGCATTTCGGGAGTCGGAAGAGTGTGGAGGAAGTTGTAACTTAGAGGTCATGAATCGTGAAATCCTGATGTAATGTGAACCTTCAGATCGTGGGGGAATCGATACCGTTGATCCGAGGTGAGGAAGTCACGATTTCAAATATCGGGAAAAGGGATCAAAGCTACATTGCGAGTTCCCGGCACGCGAAATCCCAACGTGCTCGAAGGTGGACTGCAGGGTTTGACTGGAGGTAATATGGTAGAATAATAAGGGAGGAGCTAGGGATCGTTAGCCCTATTTCAGGGTTTCGAGAATTAGAGGAGTCGGGGTGACTTGAAACAAAATTTCCAAAATCACGAAATGTGAAGCACCTTTGTTTAGTCTCATGGTCACCATCGATGGTCGCATGGGTAGAGCTTACACCTAGTGCTTGTTCGCACAGTTGGGGTTCGTAAAAGGAGACCTATGGATTTGTTTTTGTGAAGGTTCCAGTGTGTACCAAGAAGCCATTTTTCCTCAAAGGATTTGAATGTCCATAGACCAGGAGGTCAGAAGACCCTATCGAGGTAGGGGCACTGTGTCATGTGGTATCAGAGCCAACAACTATTGTTTTCTGTACAGGAAAGATAGAGGACAATTGTGGTTTAATTCTGCATGGACAGATTGAAACAATGCCACCAAGGAGATGTCCAGAGATAACTTTACTCGATCCAACCGTGGAAAGGTAAATGAGAGAACTTTGCTCGATTAGATGCTATGGAGACAGAATAGAGACAAACACCTGATACTGGAGATATCAGTGAAGCTGAAAGAGAGAATGAAGAAGGAGAAGAAGAAGTTGTATCTGAAGATGCTATAGAGGAACGTCTATTTAAATTTGTTGCAAGAATAGGTGCCAGAGAAAATATGGACATCCCGATGTATGAAGGCAACTTGGATGTTGAGGAGCTGCTAGACTGTCTTAGATATCTGGATAAATATTTTGACTATGAAGATATCAAAGAAGACAAGAAAGTTAAGCACATTGTCACTAGACCGAAAGGACATGCAACACTATGGTGGGATGAACTACAGGTAGACAAGCATTGCAAAGGAAAACAAAGAATTAAAATCCGGGACATGATGGTAGCAAAGATGAAAGCCAAATTCATACCCAGGGATTATCAAATCAATTTGTTTCAAAGAATGCAGAATTTGAGGCAGAAAGGGATGACAGTGACGGAATACATTGAGGAGTTTTACAGGTTAAGCATCAGATCTGGTCATCGTGAAAGTGATGATGAAAAAGTCACCAGATATATGAATGGCCTGAGATATGAGATTTAGGACAAGATGAACATGGTGACAATCAGAAATGTGAAAGATGCTTATTAGGTTGCTCTGAAAGCAAAAGAGAAATTGGCCCGGAAGCAAAGTAAAAGGGGCAAAGGTAGAAGTCAGAGAAGAGGCAAAGAAATTTCCCATGACAGAATACAAAATCCCAAGGATGAAGAAAAGAAACCTCATAACCACCCAGAAAGGGGAGGAAGCTCACAAGGAAGACAATATGCTGACATGAATACTTTTCCTCGAGCAAGAGGAAGAGGAAGAGGCGGAGGAGGTGAAGTAAAGTGTTTTGTCTGTGGAAAGATAGGACACAAGTCTTGGGAAAGTCCCGATAGAAAAAGGGATGGAGGAGGAAAAACTCACATTTAAGAAGTGCAAAGGAGGAATGTTGAGGTAGAAGATGCAGAAGGTGGAAGATCCTTAATGATGAGGAAAATTCTCTTGAAACCAGAGAAGGAGGTGGAGAATCCAGTCCAGAGGAACATTTTGTTTAGGACAGCTTGCAAAACCAAAGATAGGGTATGCAAGGTGATAGTTGACAGTGGAAGCATGGATAACTTAGTATCCACAGAAATGGTGGAGAAGATGGAATTGGAGACAATTGCACATCCAAGCTCATATAAAGTTTTGTGGTTACAAAAAGGACATCATGTAACAGTTTTTAAACAATGTTTGGTTGAATTTAAGATACGTGGTTATAGAGATGAGATTTTATGTGATGTAATTCCCATGGATGTCTGTCATATTTTGTTGGGGAGGCCATGGCAATATGACAGAAATGTTATTCATGATGGAAGAAAGAACACCTATACCTTGGAGAAAAATGGTAGGACACATATGTTGTTTCCAATCGAAGACAAGAAGGTGAAAGAAGAATAAAGCAATACTATACTTCTCATGAGTGGGAAGGAACTTCTTGATGAGGTCAAGAAATATCAAGAAATGTAGTTTGTTGTGGTTAGAAAACCTAGATTCATCTTGACCAGTACTTCAATAAGTGATCTATCTGAGGAAATTCAGGAACTGCTGGAGAATTTCACTGATATAGTGGTGGACGACTTACCTTGTTCGTTGTTTCCCATCATAAGTATAATCCATCACATTGACCTTATACCAGGAGCAATTTTACCAAACAAAGAAGCGTATAGATTGACGTTGTAGGAGAATGAAGAAGTCAATAAGCAAGTCTAGGATTTGATGAACAAAGGGTTAATTAGAGAAAGCTTGAGTCCATGCGCTATACCTACAGTGTTAAGTCTGAAGAAGGATGGTGGATGGAGAATGTGGATAGACTCGAGGGCCATAAACAAAATCACCATCAGGTATAGATTTCCTTTACCCAGGATGGATGACTTGATGGATTGCTTGAGTGGAGCAAGGCCTTTTTCAAAAAATTGATTTAAAGAGCGGATATCACTAGATTCGGATGAGGGAACATGATGAATGGAAGACAACATTCAAAACGAATGAAGGACTATATGAATGGCTTGTCATGCCATTTGACTTGACAAATGTGCCAAGTAGTTTTATGAGATTAATGAACGAAGTCTTGAAAGATTTTATTGGAAAGTTTGTAATTGTGCATCTTGATGATATACTAATTTTCAGTAAGACTGAGGAAGAACATTTGAGACATTTAACTCTAGTGATGAAGAGGTTGCAGCAAGAGAATTTGTTGATAAATCTGAAGAAGTTGTCTTTCATGAAGACATAGCTTATTTATTTAGGTTTTTTGATCTCTTCGAATGAGTTGAAGATGAATCCGGAGAAGGTAAAAGCAATCAAAGAATGGTCATCGCCAAGGAATATCTTTGAAGTTAGAAGCTTCCATGGACTAGCCAGTTTTTACAGGAAGTTCATCAAAAGTTTTAGTGGGATTTTTGCGTCAATGATGGACACAGTCAAGAAAAGACATAAATCTTTTCATTGGATAGAGAAGCAGAGAAAAGTTCCAAATTTTTGAAGGAAAATATAACTGGATAGCCAGTTTTGGTTTTGCCAGATTTCAGTAAAACATTTCAAGTAAGATGTGATGCAAGTGGATTTGCAATTGGAGCAGTC
This sequence comes from Picea mariana, assembly GCA_032191745.1. Lineage (NCBI taxonomy): Eukaryota > Viridiplantae > Streptophyta > Pinopsida > Pinales > Pinaceae > Picea > Picea mariana. The sequence continues at coordinate 6,138 of JASDQU010370304.1, forward strand.
TTAAGTCAAGACAATAGGCCAGTTGCATACTTCAGTGAGAAGCTGAACAAGACTAAGATGGAATATTCCACATATGATAAAGAGTTTTATGCAATCATACAAGCACTGAAGAAATGGAGGCACTACCTGGTTCCAAAAGAGTTCGTTTTGTATAGCGATAACCATGCCTTACAGTTTATAACCAGACGGGAGAAATTGAACCAGAAACATGAAAAATGGGTTGAATTTATGCATAACTTTACTTTTGTTATAAAGTACATTTCTGGAAATGCTAACAAGATTGTTGATGCATTGAGCTGGAAATGTTTGATTCTGCAAGAGTTTCGAGTGAAGACCTTAGGTTTTGATAACTTAAGGACATGTACAGAGATGATTCAGATTTCAAGGACACTTATGAAGCATGCGAGAATCTTGTTTTGAGATATAGAAGCCAATGGATTGAATACTTGATTCGGGATAGATTGTTGTTTAAAGGGAATCAGTTGTGTATCCCGAAGAGTTCTATGAGAGAAAACCTTTTGAAAGAAAAGCATAGTGGGGGATTGGCTGGACATTTCGGCCATTATAAAACATTTGCGCAACTAAACAGTTTGTACTATTGGCCAGGAATGAGGATAGTTGTGCGGAAATTTGTCAATAGATGTAGAATCTACCATCACGCAAAGGGGAAAAGATAGAATACAGGGTTGTATCAACCATTTCCAATACCAAAGAGGACGTGGGACGTAGTAAGCATGGATTTTGTGTTGGGACTACCGAGGAAACAAAGAGGTTGTGATTCCATATTCATGGTAGTCGACAGATTCTCAAAAATGACACATTTCATCCCATGTCAGAAAAACAATGATGCAACGCACATTGCAAACCTATTTTTCAAAGAAGTTTTTTGACTTCATGGTTTACCCAAGAGTATTGTTACAGACAGAGATACCAAATTTGTTGGTCATTTCTGGAGAACACTATGGAAGAAGATGGGGACAAATTTGTATTTTATCTCAACATATCACCCTTAGACGGATGGACAGACTAAGGTAGTAAATCGAAGTTTGGGGGACTTATTGAGGAGCTTAGTTACTGAACATCACAGTCAATGAGATTAGATTTTGCCACAAGCAAAATTTGCCTATAATGACTCACCTAACAGGAGCATAAGATAGAGCCCCTTCTAGATAATGTATGGAATGAATCCAAGGGGAGTATCTAAGTTGAGAGACTTAGAGTAGAGTGAGTTCAGGAGTGCTGGAGCAGAAGATTTTGCAGCAGAGATGCAGGAGCTCCACAGTGAAATCAGAGAACGGTTGCAGAGTTCGAACCAGGACAGAGCATATCAACACAGGAGAGAGCTTCAATTCGAAGTGGGAGATTTAGTCTTAGCACACCTCAGAAATGAAAGGTTCCCAAGGGGAACATATAATAAACTGAAGATGAAAAAGATAGGGTCGTGTAAGATTTTGAGAAAATTTGAGGCAAATGATTATGAAATAGAATTGCCAGATGATGTGGGTATATTACCCATGTTCAACGTAGTGGATCTGTATCCTTACAGAGCAGATGAAGCGAGAGGAGAAGAGAATCAGAAGGAAATTCAGTGGGTCAAACAGATGCCTATAGTTGAAAAGTCGCATATGGAAAAGATCATTGATCAAAGAGTTAGCAAGAAGACCCGAAGGAAAACATATCTTGAATATTTGGTAAAATGGAAAGGACACCCAATTGAGGATGCCAATTGGTAAAGCGAAGCAGATATCCAGAAACATGGACATACAGTGCAGGAGCTCATGGATAGGAGTCCATGAATTTTTCAACCAGAGGAGTATGATCCAGGAGCATCGCTAGCAAAGCAAGAGCAAGTGGAGGACAATTGGATATACACGAGCGTGCATTTTGAAGGATTTCGAATTTCAAAGGATGGCACATTAATGTAATATCTGAAAAGATATATTTTCTTTTAATGTCTTGGAATTGTAATACAAATCTTGAGCGTTTTCTCTCATCTGTCGGTTGTAGGCATTTACTGTAATAAATGTAAAGTAGTTTTAGATTTTAATTTGATAAGATAGCTTAGAGTTGTAGGAGGGAAAAATTAAGAAGACTCCCTCGTATGTATTGGAGGATTATTATTCTTATTGTAAGAGAGCAAGAGAGAATAGGAGAGTAGAGAAGAAGATAGATTGTAGAAGTTGTATGAGAAGGAAGCTATTGTTATTGAACCATGTACATAAGCACTTGAATTAATATAAGAATGCTTTGATCCAATTTCATGATGTTTTATGGTTACTATTTGCATCTATTGAATGGTATGTTTACTGTTTTCTTATATTCTCAGTTATGCATTTGCTTCAATGTTGTGTATGCATGTGATTTCATGTTGAACTATGAGAGGGAGAGTATAAGTTTCAATTCCTGAGAATTCCTTCAAGGAGTGTAGTGAAATTCCACAAGGAGTGCATCGACGAGATTCTGAGTTTTATCTCAGAAAAGCTCAGGAGAGATAACGTTAACTTGTACCAGTGGAAGTGCAATTATATCATAGACCCATGCAAGGTGTGCACAGGCTAAGGAGAGTCTCAGACTTTTCCAATCCAAGGGAGTGGTTGAGGAACTTTTGTCGCAAGGAGTGCGTAGATTTGGAGTTGTCGAATAACCAGAGATTATTGTGAAGCCGCAAGAAGTGCGCACGGGATTCCTTAGAATCCAGGAGTTTCCAGTGAAGACCAAGCTCAAGAAGGATAGAGACTTGGAGAATTTCAGAATAAGGATGAGGGTCGAAGTTTCCTCATGGAATCAAACTCAGAAGGTTTGACGGTGAGTTCTTTGGTTGGGAGTCATCGAGAATCTCGACAGACGATTGGAATTTATGAAGGAAGAATACCGATTTTCCATGGACCATCAGATCCAGTATATCTGTGGGAAGGATAAGGCGGAGTGTCTTTTCAACACTCACAAAATCAAGAGGGATAGTAGCCATCAGATCCAGAGGAGCATGAGTCGTTGATTTGGCGCTCTGAAATATTGACATTTTGGGAGTCGGAAGAGTGTGGAGGAAGTTGTAAATAAGAGGTTGTGAATCATGAAATCTCGACACGATTTGGACCATCAGATCATGGGGAAATTGGGATCGTTGATCTAAGGTGAGGAAGTCATGAGTTTGGATATCAGGAAAAGGGAACAAAGCTACATCGTGAGTTCCCGAGACGCAAAATCCTGACACGCTTAGAGGTGGACCCCAGGGTTTGACTGGAGGTCATATGGTAGAAGAATAAGGGATGAGCTAGGGATCGTTATCCCTATTTAAGGGTTTCGGGAATTAGAGGAGTCGGGGTGACTCGAAATGGAAGTTCCAAAATCATGAAATGTGAAGTGCCTTTGTTTAGGCTTGTTTTCACCGCCGGTGGTCGCGTGGGTAGATCTTGCACCTAGTTCTTATTCGCATAGACGAGGTTTGCAAAAGGAAACCTGTAGATTTTTTTTTGTGAAGGTTCCAGTGTGGACCAAGGATCCATTTTGGCTCAGAGGAGTTGAATATTAATGGACCGGGAGGTCAACAAACCATGCCGAGGTAGGGGCATTGCATCAATACACAACATATCCTCCAAGATTTGGTTTGTTCGTTCATTCTATTTGTTTTTCTCCAGGTGATATGTGGTACTAAAGTTAAGTTGGGTTCCCAAGGCCTCTTGGAAACTAGTCTAAAATCGTCTGGTAAACACCGATCCTCGATCATATATAATCCTCTTACACACACCATGTAGCCTCATGATATCGTTGATGAAAACTCTAGCTATGTCAGGAGCTTGATACGTCCTATGCACTGGAATAAAATGTGCACTCTTCATTAGAGTGTCGACTACTACAAAAATCAAGTCATGTCTCCTTGCCGTCAGGGGAAATATAACAATAAAATCCATCGAAATGACCTCCCATTTCGATTCTGGAATAGCGTGTGGCTGTAGTAATCCTGCCAGATGTCTATTTTCAGCCTTCACCTGCTGTCATTCTAGACATCTTGCCATGAAGTTGACTATGTCCTCCTTCATTCCTTTCCAGAAGAATAATGGTTTAAGGTCTGCCCTCATCTTTGTGAATCCTAGATGATCCATGTACACTTCTCTATGACCCTCGTTTAGGATCAAACTCCTCAACTTGTCGTTGGGAGGTACGTAAATTCAATTGTTAAATCTCAATAATTTGTCATTGTCCACTGTAAATCCCTCAAATTTGGGTACCATCATTGTGTTTTGTTCGACAAAATCCTAGACCTCTTTGTACCTGTCATCGTCATGTTGTAAGGTTAGAATCATTTCACGTAGATTTGTATGAAGGGGCATCACTGAAAATATGTGTGGTCTCTGACTCAACGCATCAGCTACTTTGTTCACTGTCCCTTTTATGTAAGTAATCTCAAAATCGTACTCTCTAAGCAATTCCGACCAATGCCTTTGTCATGCATTCAAGTCGCTTTGCGTAAAAATGTGTTGCAAACCACAATGGTCTATTGTTAGTTTGAATTTTCGTCCGATCAGGTAGTGTCTCCAAACTCTCAAGGAATATACAATGGCTAACAACTCCAAATCATGCGTCACATAGTTATCCTCATGCCTTCTTAACTTTCTCAATATGTAAGCGATCACTCGACTGTCTTTCATCAAGACTCTACGTAAGCCTTCCTTGGATGTGTCAGTGCATACCAAAAATTCCTCATCCATGTCAGGGACCTTTAGTATTAGCGTTGTTGTCAACAACTCCTTAAGCCTCTGAAACGCTTCCGCACATTTCTCGGTCCAAACAAACTTATTGTTCTTCTTCTGCAATTCCATAATCGGATTTGCTATCTTCGAAACACCCTCGACGAACCTTAGATAGTATCCTACTAAACCCATGAAGCTACGCACTTCTGGGATATTCCTTGGTGCAGTCCATTCCATAATAGCCTCAAACTGCGTGGGATCCACAATGATGCCTTCGACGGAGACTACATGCCCTAAATAATGAATCTTCGACTGATAAAACTCCATTTCGACAGTTTCCCAAACAATTTGTTCTCTCATAGACATTGTAGTTCCAAGTGCAAGTGTTCGCCATGATCCTCCATCGTCCGAGAATATATCAAAATATTGTCAATGAATACTTGGACGGACTTGTCCAAGTATTCGCAGAACACCCCATTCATCAAACTCATAAATACCCCTGGGGCATTTTTCAGTCCAAACGGTAAAGCAATAAACTTGTAATGTCCAAACCTCGTCTTAAAGGCGGTCTTAGGGATGTCATCCTCCTTGATCCATAACTAGTGATACCCTGATCTCAAGTCGATCTTCGAAAACACCATCGTGCCTTTCATCTGATCAAACAGATTGTCAATCCTTTGCAACGGATA
>JASDQU010370305.1:0-11408 GCA_032191745.1 Picea mariana
TTGAAGGTGGAGAGTTTGAAACTCCCAAAGCCTGAAGATCTGAAGCAATTCATAACCATTGATCTGCGAGAGGAAATGCGTCGACAGATCATGAAATTTGAGTAAAAGCATTATGGGAAGAAGAAAGTGGGGAAAGTTGAAACTTTCGAAGTCCAGAGTCCCAAAGTGGACTAAAGTCGTTGATTTGAGGAGGACACATGGCGCCTGATCTTGAACTTTGGGTTCGAAGTACTCCGGGAGAGAGCAGAGTCCCGAATTGGATCTCGATCATTGATCATGAATAAGGACGAGGACCGTTGATCGGGTCCTAGTTGAAGGTTCTGAAGTTCGGAAGTCCCGAAGCTCTGGATAATCTCTTTTTCAGCTAAGTGCAGGGTCATGACCATGGTCTCATGTAGTTGAGAGTTGAGGGAAGAAGGGCCAATGGCCGAATCGGTTTTTTTCGAGACTGAAAAGTACTAAGGATGGATTTAGCCCACGGTTTCTAGTCATGGTCACATGCGAAGGTGGTTTGAAGGAAGTGCCTGTGCATAATTGAATTTTGTATCGGCTAAGGGATAACATTGAAGTGTTATATGATGAATATTGATATATCTATGCTCTTCGTGGATGGAAAAAGAAAGAGACATGTAACATGGTTTGACAAATTTTGTTTATCATATGCATAATTCTAACAAAATGGTCACTTGCACATTTTGCAGAATTAAGGGGTTAAACATTTCAACTCAAAATGCGCATTCAAGAAATGGAAGAAGGCGAGGGAGCCTCCAACCAGGATAAGGAGGCCGAAGGCTAGAATACCAGAGTGGGTAATGTAGAGACAGAGTCCAATGGATGCAAGGGGAAAGGGGAGAAGGAAAAATTAATAGAAACTTTAAGAAGCTTGAAAATAGAAGTGCATAGCTACAAAGAAGACAATAAGAGACTGATGAAAGAGAAAATTCTGATAAATGCTCGAGTGTCGCAGAGCTTAAATTAGTTACAGAGGAAAATAAAGAAGGGATCAAACTCAAAACAAGAGGAAGAAGGTAGGTTTCGTGAAAGAGGAGAGGATCATGGAGGAGCTAGTTATTCGAGGAGTTCCATCAGAAATCATAGACACCACTCACCTCCTTACTTAGAAATAAAGTTTTATGCATCAGAATATCCCATAAGTAGTTCATAGGTGTCCCCTGTTAGGCATCAAAGAAGGAGACATGAAGTGGATAGTTTACAAGGAGAGTTCAGGAAGCTTAAGCCACCCTCCTTTGATGGTGAAAGAGAAAGAGAAGATGATTCTGAAGCATGGTTACTTGGACTTAGGAGATATTTTTAGTTTCATAACTATTCATCAAACTTAGAAGCTCGGATTCCCACCTACCATTTACATGGGAAAGCTACAATGTGGTGGGATCAACTTAAGCAAGTTGAACATATTAATGAGAGTAGGATCTCTTGGAAGTAGTTCAAGAAGTACTTCTAGAAGGAGTACCACTCAGAGAATTTCTATGACAAGAAAATGTAGGAGTTCTTTGAACTCAGGCTGGGATGCATGAACATGGCAGAATATGAGAAGAAATTCTTGGGATTGTTAAAATATGTTGGGTTTATAAACGATGAAAAGGTAAAGATACACAGGTTTTTGAGTGGACTGCCAGCCTTTTATAAAGAAAATATTAGGTATGATGAGCCCAATACCTTGACTGAGGCCATCAGGAAGGCTAAATACATGTATGATCAAGGACATGGAAGAGAATCCCTGCATAAATCTTGGAAGGGTAATAAGAAGGAGAAATTTGATCAGAGGGGGAAAGGATTCAAACCTCCCTTCAATAGGAATGAGCCTAATAGAAATCATCAATATAAGTATTATAAGGGTCAATCCAAGAAATGATACTCCTTGGGAAAAAGTGGAATACCACCTATCCAATGTTGGGGATGCAAGCAAGATCACCTATACAAGGATTGCCCACACAGAAAGGATAGAGTGAAGATTGTGAAAAATGTCCAAGAGGATACAATAGTCGAAGATATGGGAAGAATCTATGAAGCTTTAGATTATTAACAAGCAGAATACTAGTACAATATGATCGGGGTGGAAGGTAAGATCATAAATCAACCTATTGTTATTTTGATTGATTCAGGAGAAATTCATTGTTACATGGATCCTAAAATAGTGGATAGATTACATTTGGAGAAAAGTAACCTTGGAAAATCAATTTTGGTTCAGCAAGCCACTGGAACCAAAAGGAGAATCCATGATATGGTCAGAGGATGTTCCATAAGTATTAATGGTGTGAATACAAATGTTGATCTAAACATCATACCATTGGGGTCTTATGATATTCTAATTGGAATGGATTGGTTGGACAAGCATCATGTTGTCTTAGACTGTCATAACAATACATTTACATGTCTTGATGGAGATGGAAAACAGAGAACTGTGAAAGGGGTTCCAAGACCCATCTCTATAAGGGATATTTCAGCCTTACAACTGAAGAGATGTTTTAGAAAATGATGTCAATTGTATGCAGCTCATGTGGAAGAGACAGAAAATACAAAGGGGCCAAGTATTGAATATTTTGCGGTGCTATAGGAATTTGAGGATGTATTCCAAGAAATACCAGGTTTTACACCAAGAAGGGAGATAGATTTCTCAATTGATTTAGTGTCAGGAGCTGCCCCGGTGTTAAAAACACCTTACATAATGAGCACACCATAGTTAAAATAATTACAAATGCAGTTGGAGAAATTGTTGAAGAAAGGGTATATACGTCCAAGTGTTTCACCTTGGGGAGCACCAATACCTTTTGTCAAAAAGAAGGATGGAACCTTGAGGTTGTGTATTTACTTTTGACAACTGAACAAGTATCCTCTACCTAGAATTGATGACCTCTTTGATCAGCCAAGAGGAGCAAAGATATTTTCAAATATTGACCTAAGGTCAAGATTCCATCTAGTAAGAATCAAGGAAGAAGACATTCATAAGACAACCTTTAGGACGAGGTATGGGCATTATGAATTTGTAGTGGTTCCATTTGGACTGACCAATGCACCCATTGTATTTATGTGCTTAATGAATGGCATATTCAAAAATTATTTAGATGAGTTTGTCATAGTGTTATTGGATGACATACTTATCTATTCTAAATCTAAAGAGGAGAATGAACATCACTTAAGACTGGTATTGGAAGTGCTGAGAGAACATTAGTTGTATGCCAATATGATTAAGTGTTGTTTTTATCAAAATAATATCCATTACTTGGGACACATTATTTTAGAGCAGGTCATAGCAGTAGATCCAGAGAAGATTGAAGCCATTAGAGGGTGGCCAACACCCAAAATTGTGTCAGAAGTCAGATCTTTCATGGGATTAGTTGATTACTACAGAAGGTTCATAGTAGGGTTCTCTAATATTTCTCATCCCATCACTTCTTTGCAAAATAATGGAACTAAATTTGAATGGACACCTAAGTGTGAAGAAAATTTAAATTTATTGAAGGAATTACTTACTAGTGCACCTGTGTTAATGGTTGTTGACCCAAATGAAATTTTTGTGGTATGTACAGATGCATGTAAGGAATGACTTGGGGGAGTCCTCATGAAAAATGGACATGTCATTGGTTATGAGTCCAGAAATATTAAGGAGCATGAGATGAACTATGCCACACATGACTTGGAGCTCGCTGCCATTGTCCATGCTTTGAGGATGTGGAGGCATTATCTCATGGGGAAGAGATTTGAATTAAGGACAGACCACATTGGCCTGGAATATCTTTTTGAATAACCAAACTTGAATGCCAGGAAAACAAAATGGCTATAATTTCTAAGTGAGTATGACCTTGATATCTAGCATATCAAAGGAAAAGAGAATAAATTTGTCGATGCACTTAGTAGAAGAGTGCATCTCATGCATGCTACTTTTGTCAGTATGCATTAGTCAGACTTGAAGAGCATCATTTTAGATGGTCTTGCTACAGATCAACATTACCTACAGGTAAAAGAAATCTTACAACAGAAAATAGAGGAATATGAGATAAAAGAAGATGGATTTCCCATGCATAAGAATAGAATCTATGTTCCTAGTTCCAGAGAAAAGGGGAATTTGGTATTGAAGGAAATGCATGATGTTCCTTATGTTGCACATCCTAGTTACCAAAAAATAATTATAGCAGTAAGAAGCCAATTCTTATGGCCGGGAATGAAAAAGGATGTTGTTGATTACATCGCTTGATGTATGGAATTTCAGAAGGTGAAAGATGAACATAGGCATCCAACAGGGTTGCTACAACCTTTACCCATTCCAATGAAGAAATGGGTATTGATTGTTAGAAAGTAATGGATGTTCTTGTTTAACCATATTCAACATAGAAATATTGTCACCCAACCATAGGCCGAAGCCACCCCTGAGCACCTTAACCTTGACAAAGAATTATTTGGAAGAAAACCCTAGGCTTAGTAGCCAAACAAGATGGCGCACCTCTCTCCAGGCATAGCGCACCAAGAAAGAATAACAAAGACTGTTCAAAGATTCCAACCCAAAAAAACCAAGAATATATATTTCAGAATTGGCGACAGCAGCTCCTCCCAAGACTTGCGCACAAACTGGCCTTCTATAGTGCGCACAAGTGTACTTCTATAATTTTGAGAAGTATGGCTAAAATGAAGACTGGCCTCCTTTATTTATACTTCTTATGTCAGACTACCTGGGCCTAGTTCTCATTCTAGGTGCTAATTACTTAGTATTAAATGTTTTCTTTAGTCGACATCTCTTCTAGGGTTATATCCAAAACTTTAATTCCTTCCCGGAATATTCTATTCTCACCAGGGTTACACGTGGAGGTAAATACCTTCTGCAACTACCACAATATCAAAACTCCCTCCTAGCTAGGGAGGTATTGAAGGATATGGTATTGAGCACAAACATACCATTGAATCGGTAGCATCATCATAGTCGTATAGACTATCTCATGATTAGATCATGAGCACCATCATCACTAGCAGTGTCATCTATCAACATCAACTGCATCATCTCTCGAAACCATACTCCATCTGAGTAATTAGACATGATGTTGAATAATTCACTCTCTCCAAGGAGTGATACAAAAACCATTCTTCTGATACGAACATATTTCCTAGAAGAACAAATTTCCTGGACCATTTTCCATCTAGAGAATCTTTGTCCATTAGTACACTAATCATTCATCTAGTTGTTAATCATATTCAACACTACTGATAGTTTACAAGGCAATCAGAACAATCTCATTCAATAGAACACAATTTTGTCTATCCATAGTAGTACACAACTACAATCCAGTGGTACACTACCACACCAAGTAGCACACAACTACTTAATCAGTGACACATAGTCACAACCAATGGAACACATCCACCACAGTAGCATACATCTACTATCCAGAGACATGTAGTCACCATAGAAATCATATCATTTGATACAACCTGCATAGAAAAACAATGTTATGATATAAACTGAATCGTCTGGTCCATTCTTTCACTCACATCTGTGAGATCTGGAAGAGCATCTGCTCTCAAAAGGTAAAACATCAGTCATGATCTACTGGACTATTCTTCTTAAGCATAGAAGAATAATTGTCCTGATTTCTAAGCCTGGACCATTCCTCCGGCACTAAACAAAGTGCAACCTGGAGAGAATGAGTCTACCCTAGGGAATGCCTATCCCTGATTGTTGAACCTGGACCATTCACCTATTTGGGCTATTCCTCCGACACTAAACAAAGTGAAACCTATAGAGAATGAATATGCCCTATGGAATCACTGTCCGGACCATTTCCTAAGGAAATGATTGTCCTGCACCAACCTCCAAATCAGACCATTCTTTGAAACTGCTCACAATTGTGAGCTTCAAAATAATGACTGCCCGACAAAGCAGACAAGTCTTCTTGACCACTACTGAGAGTGAATGCCAAGAAGAGAGACTGTCCTAGACCATTCCGCCACACTGGCCTTAAGGGGAATCGTTGTCTATGGTGCATCAGCAATCCATCGAACCATTTTCATTACAAAAATGACAGTTTGATCTGGACCATTTTGCAAACTGGAAAATGCATGTCTGTCAGAAATATCAAACCACTTTCTAAACTAGAAAGGAACTGCTAATATTGGACCATTTTTCAAACTGAAAAATGATTGTCCTTAAATCAATAACACATCAGTGCTCCCTCCTAGCCTGGGAGTCATCTCTTCCTTTTTCAATAAGGAATTCATCTCCACGAGCTTCAACTTGTTTCTTGAGTACACAAACTCTTTCATCTTGGACATAGGCTTTACCAAAATATATACTTATCTTATCATCTGTGGAGATATATTGGAGAACCACTTCTCTTTTTCTAGACTTTATCACAAAGAATGTAATGCTTGATTTCATTGTACTTCGGTCTTTCTGGAACACTAGTTTTCTATGAAGGCTTCATGTAGCTCTGATCATTATAGTATATCATAGTTGGATTAAGTTCTTTTGTTTCCTGCATCTCATAACATCATGGAAAATCTCAAACTGGAACATATTCAAGTGGCACTTCTTCTTTCATCATGAGAGCTTATCATGGATTGGTAATCCATCATTCTGGAGTTCTGAGTAACCATTCTGATACAATATCTCTATGATAGAAAGTTTTCACCATGCTTCTGTTGTGAATTGGAGGCTCTGCACGAAGTTGTTTGAATCCATACAAGATCTTCTTCCATATGCATACAAGAGTCTCTTTCTGGTATAACTCAAAACCTTGAGGTTGCTCTACATACGCTTCTTGTTCAATTACTCTATTGAGGAGAACATTTCTTACATTCATCTAATGTAAACTCCAACCCATGGATATTGCAGAAGATATAATGGCTCATGTAGAGGTATGTTTGGTTTACTTGAACAATCAATAATCATAGTCTTCTCCCTCCATCTGGGAGAACCTCTAGTTTTGAATCTCGTAATGCTTCTATTCATAAGTCTTTCGTACACTGTTCTTCATCACAACTTTTGTTTCTTTTGCTTGATTGCTTCTAGAGGGTTCAAACCAAGATGGTAGTCTTGTGATTCTTGATATAATGATTGGTTGTTCTAGATTTTCTTTCTCTCTTAGAATCTTCATGTTCTTCCTCATGTTTCTCTTTAGCTTTGGGGTCCATGGAGTTTTCTATAGATTCCATGCCCTGAAGATTCCAACTTCTTCCTTTCATCATAGGATCATGGATGTGGATGGAAAACCAGGGATACTTTAAGGCTTCTTTTTAAAGAAGACTTATTCTAAAGTCAAACTGAACACATGCTTCTTTTCATGGTTGCTACCATTGATGGGAACATGGAAAGATACTTCATAATCCTTGATTTATCATATTATTTAGGATTAGCTCCCTCCTAATTCTTGCTTCATGCATGAATGCATGCTCTTCTTTTGTAATTATATATTCGGGTCCCTCCAACTAAGAGAGTCCATGCTTTTGTCTGCATCCTTATTGCCTTCTGCAAAGTGTCATAAGTCTTTTCCTTTTGATTCTTGGCTTCTTTCAGTTTTTACTTCTTCTAGGTTTCTTCTGATTTCATCTTATCTTGCAGTTGTTTATTTATGTTGATAGCTTCCACATGAATTGTTACCAGGGGTTGTTGATGTACTTCATATTTTCATGTGTATTTCTTGAATTGTAGTCATCATGATAGCAATCCTTATCTTGTTGTTCTTCCATAGGTATTGTTTCTCTTTAAACATATTTATCTTCTAGAGAATAGATATGCAAGATATGTACAGAAAACTATGTAAACATGGCATGTACAAGAACTATGAAGAATATTGTTACCTTGTCTTAGAAGAAGAAGTTTGTTTTATCCTGCTTGGCCTTCTTTGAAGGTTCCCTTTCTTCGGCAATTGATGCTTCGTGTGTTTCCTTCCTTTTCTTTAGCTCGGGACAATGATTCTTGTAGTGACCATATTTTTGACAGTTGAAGCATTGTATTTTTGACATATCTTTCTCTTGATTTGGCTTCTTCTTTGACCCAAACTTCCTTTTACTCCTGAAATTCTTCAACCTTGTTGTGAAGGCTTGATCATCGTATTCCTTTTGGGGTTTCTCTTTTGCACCAATCCTTAATTCTTCTTGTGCGCAACAAGTCCAAATTTCTTCAAATGTAGGATACACCTTCCTTGTGTTCATGCTTGTAGAAAATGCATCCCATGTCTTGGGAAGACCATTGAGTACTATATTTACCAGTTCCTTCGCTGAAATGATCTCTTCAATAGCTTGTAGTTGATCTCTTAACTGAGATATTCCCACAAAGTATGATGATATGTTTTCATCCTCATTCATTTTCATGTCATAGAGCTCATTCTTCAAACTCATTACATGCCTAATGTTTCTGACTGAGAAAGGGTTTTCTAGGGCATCGTACATCTTATTAGATGAGTCAATATGGGAGATGTATGGTATCAAGTGGTATTTTATAGAATCCACTATGATACTCATGGCATTGATGTCATTGTCTTTGAACTTCTCCATAACTGCAACGTTCTGAGCTTCCTTTTCCTTTCCTTCTTCGAACTGTGGTTCCATGATCTTTCCTTTCATGATGTATGACACATTATTCTTGGTAAGGATGAGGTCAATCCTTTTCTTCCATGCTCTGAAGTTAGAATCCTCTTGTAACTTGTTTTCTGACTTCATAGAGTAAGTCATAACTGCTTTGACTTGGTCAACCCTTGATTTGACCAAAAAATCAAACTTGATGTCTTATCTTGTTGAGATTACCATGAGATGCGCTAGGCTAGGGTGCACTAGGCCATCCAAAAATTAGGTGAATCTCTTCACTTAAGGTGCCTCAACGAGAGGGTTGGAGTTTCGTTGTTGCAACAAAAACTAGGAGCAATTGAGAAAATCTTCCCAATATATCTTTCAGTGGTTAGACTGTCTAAAGATAGTGTGGGTCCATAACCTGTTAAAAAGTAATGGATGTTCTTATTTAACCATAGACAATATAGCAATATTGTCACCGAACCATAGGCAGAAGCCACCCCTGAGCACCTTAACCTTGACAGAGAATTATTCCGGAAGAAAAACCTAGGCTTAGTAGCCAAAAAAGATGGTGCACCTCTCTCCAGGGATAGCACACCAAGAAAGAATAACCAAGATTGATCAAAGAGTCCAACCCAGAAAACCCGAGAATATATAATGTAGAACTGGCGACAACGGCTCCTCCTAATACTTGTGCACAAACTGGCCTTTTGCAATGCACACAAGTGTACTTCTGTAATTTTGAGAAGCCTGGATAAAATCAAGATTGGCCTCCTGTATTTATACTGCTTACGCCAGACTGCCTGGGCCGACTTCTCATTCTAGGTTCTAATTACTTAGTATTAAATATTTCCTTTAGTTGACATCTCTTCTAGGGTTATATCCAAAACTTCACTTGCTTCCGAGAATATTCTATTCTCGTCAGGGTTACACGTGGAGGTAAATACCTCCCGCAGCTACCATAATTTCAACAATGATCACCATGGATTTCATCACAGGATTACCCAGAACGAATAAGAAACATGATTCCATCATGGTGGTGGTTGACAAATTAACAAAGGATGCTCATTTTGTGTCTGTAAAGACAATACATAACTAATATTGTAGAAATTTACATGAGAGAGATTGCTAGGTTATATGGGATACCTAGGACAATTGTCTCGGACAAAGATACAAATTTTACCTCCAATTTCTGGAGGCGATTATTTAATGGATTTGGTACAATTCTAAAATTTATAACAGCATATCATCCCCAGCTAGATGGACAAATAGAGAGGGTCAACCGAATAATTGAAGACATGCTGAGAATGTATGTGATGGATAAGCCATCTAAAAGGGAAGATTACTTACACTTGGTTGATTTTTCATATAATAATGGGTATCAAGATTGTTTGAAAATGAGCCCATTTGAAGCCTTGTATAGTAGGAAATGCAATACTCCAGTGAGCTGGGACAACCCAACAAACAGAGTGGTACTTGGACCAAAGTTGCTCAAGGATATGGAAGACTCGATGGTTAAGATCAAGCAGAATTTAAAGACAACTCAAGATAGACAGAAAGTTTATGCAGATAAGAACAAGACAGCTAGAGAATTTAAAGAAGGGGAGCATGTGCTTCTGAAAGTGAAGCCCAAGAAAATTTCTTTGAAATTGGGTAGTTGTAAAAAACTTGTAGCCAGATTCTATGGTCCATTTGAAATATTGGATAGAATAGGACTAGTTGCATTGCCTTCTTCCATGAATGTGCATAATGTATTTCATGTCTCTTTACTAAACAAATATGTACATGATCCTAACCATGTTATTGATTGGCATCTGATTCAGGTACATACAGAGGGAGAATTTTAGGTTCAGCCAGTGCGGGTATTGGACAGAAAGGTCAAAATGCTCCGGAATCAAGTTATAGAGCTGGTAAAAGTTTAGTGGACTTGCTACGGTCTTGAAGAGGCTACCTAGGAGCATGAATAGGCCATGCGAGCAAAGTACCTGTAGCTTTTTGAATAAATTTTGAGATTGTGATTTCTATTTTTTATATGCACTGAGGACAGTGCCAAAATAAGGGGGAGGGGATGTAACACCCTGGGTTTCGAACTCCCATTTTAAATAATGTATTGTTGCATTGTTGAGAGGCCAGAGTGCCCAAACAATTATTAAAAGGCCAGTGTGCCCAAGAAATGTAATGTTTTGATAATTATTAACAATACATACATCCTTGGCTGCTAGACAGATAAGGACAAGATTTATAGGGGGCTATGATTCCACAAGAGAAGGGGATTGAGGGGATAAATGTTTATTTCATATTTTATTCACCCTTTGGTCTAAGGGGGAGGATCAGTTACGTGGGATTCTTTGGGAAGGCCAGGAGGTTCTTGATTCCCCACGAATTACTTAAACCTGCCTCTGGTCTGATGAGAGGTTCGGTTGATATCTTGTTCACTCCTTCATTCGCTTGCTCACTTGTTCATTCATTCCATCCTCACCTGCGTCTTGATTTGGGGAAAGGGAACTGAACTGTTGAATATTAACCACGATATTGTTGGTTGTAGTGGTCGCCGGTGCGATCCAGCCACCACTTGAGGCCTGCATGTCTGATATGCATTGGCCTGTGTACATCTTTGTTCACAGCTGCGAGTCGTAAGAGTCCTAGCATTGAGATTCTGGACAAGTTGCGCTAGAGCCCTGTAAGGAGAAGGACTGCCTGAGGTACTGCATGGCAGAGAAGGGTGGAGGTCCATTCTCTTTGCTGGTGCAATCTAAGTAGAAGAGAGTTGGGTACTTGGATTGTTGTGAGTGTTGGGAAAGTCTGTGAGAGCTTGAGTGCAGACTGGTTTGGGAACTAACACTATGGAACCGTCCTTTTGGATTCATAGCCCTAGCTCGGGGGTGACACTGCTG
>JASDQU010370307.1:0-10207 GCA_032191745.1 Picea mariana
CGCAAACAGGTGCCATTCAGTGGAAGATCTCCTTTGACTATCTCATTTTGGGCAGTAATCTGTGAAAGGGAATCTCTTACATTGATCCATTAAACCTTTGACCCTTCAGAAAAACAGATTACATAGGGACGTCTCCCTTGGATTGGCCCTCCTAAATAGAAAGAGCTCCCCATCGAGGTGACAGTGGGTGGGGAAGTTCCTGTTACGCCAGTTTGAAGCCTTGACTCAAGCTAACCTAAACCCTTCCTACAAACTGTGCGATAACAGGGTTGACCACTAGGTTGTTCATTGTTGCAAACCTTGTGAGCAATTTCATGATGAATCAATGTGCCAAGTCTTCCTTCACCTTTATGATGAGACGAGACCTTATGGATCTTCGAATGAACAAGTTAATATGTTTGGTCATAAGTATAATGATGGCATGTATGATTGGATGGATTCAGATGAACATAATGAGGGGGCGAGAAATGTGAATTGCATGAGTGATGTTGTGGTGGATAAGGTGACAGAAATGTTTGGTCGTAAGCCTACTCCACAACAAGTAGCTGAAATGGCTAAGTTTAGAGGCATTACCTACCAAAGGAATGGAAATAAAAATCAAAGTAACAACCAAGCAAGCTTTCCCAAGGTAGCTCAAAACCCCCTAAGTCAAATGTGTATGCAAGCTCAGATTTAAATATTGACTTAGGAGGATGGTTAAGTAATGCAAAAATGTTGGTACCAGTGTCAGAATTAATGAAGATTCCTTCTCAGAGGGAGAAGTTGCTCAGAGCCATAGATTGTCCTTCTCAGAAAAGTGTTCCTGCACCATCCAGAACTTATCAGGATGCATCGGTTATTCTACAAAATATGGATAGGGGGAATGAAAAGAATAGACCCTTCTACCTATCTTTGCTCGTGAACGATTTTATTCTTCATAATTGTATGTTAGATTCAGAAGCTACTTCAAATATTATGAATAAGAAAGTAATGGAACAGTTGAACTTAAGAATATCTAGGCCTTATCATAACATTTGTGCTATGGATAGCAGAACCATAGTGGTGCATGGTTTGATTAAGGGATTACAAGTACACTTAGTTGCATTCCCAGATATCATGATTGAGATGGACATTGTTGTAATTGATGCGCCGGATACTTGGGGTATGTTGCTAAATAGAAAGACAGCTACAGATTTAGGTGGTAATTTACATATGGACTTAAGTTATGCCACCATTCCAACTCCAAATGGTTTAGATTTTAGATTGAATAGAGAGTTGGAAAGAGAATATCATGTGGAAGATCCTAGGAAAAAGGAAAATGAGATTGCTTTTCGGGAAGTGGAAATGGGGTGTTATGAGATAGAGTCCACTCCTATAAAGCTGAAATTAAATGATAGGCCCCCAAGCATTTGTAATGTTTGGGACCCCATGGATTCTTTTGATGGGATTTTTCTTGAGGAAGATTTGGATATGGCAGATAATGGTTTGCTTTCTTCAGAGTTAAAGTCAGAATTAGATGTGTCAGTTCAAAATTTGTCACAAGCTCAGCCTGCATCAGAGGAATCAGTTAGAGGTTAGAACAAGTCAGATGGAATTCTTGGGCCACACTCTCCTTATTTTGAAGAAATTGGGAAAACTAAAGAAAAATTAAGTGATGAAAATCTGATGGAATTTACTAGGGATGATAAGGTTAATATTGATAAAGTAAAGTATACCATCCCTGATAAAAGGTATGCCAAGCCTTTTAAGGAAAAACTAAGTTCATAGCCTTTGCACTCGGCACCTATGGAAAACCATCATAAATGTTTTAAGGGGAACTGCCCCAAATGGCCTAAGGTTAGAAGCCGGGATTCACATGAAAGAATAAGCAGCCAACATAAAGTGTATCAGTCTTCTAGCAACTCTTCTCAGCCAGTGAGACGACATAAAGTCAGACATGCTAGCGAGCGGACCCTGCCTTGAAGTGTTCTTCATGCAGCAACTTGGTGTCCATTTGGACACCCTCTGTAATGTATCTCTAACCCTTCTCCTTGTATTTCAATTTTGTATTATTTTATTCATTATGTTGATGTGTACTTAGAATTATTTCTGTATCATAGATTCATTTCGTAGTTATACATGTTGTACTTTAGTTATTTCATAATGTAAATGTTGTTTATAGCATTTTATTTATTCATTTGATATATCTGTATGCTTATGTTGGATATTGGTGAGCACCTTTTTGTAGATGCTGGATTCTCATATGTTCTCCGTCTCGATTGAGAAGATCGAACACACATCCCGATGTGGAGCCAGATGTTGACCGCCTCTTCAACTAGGGGTTCAACTCCATGTACCATGAAGATATGCATCATCAGATGCAAACATGTCGAAGACTTTTTGGTTCTACATGGCATTTTTTGCTCCTGCACACAGTTTTGTAAGCGGGATTATCGCACCCCTGCGCGGGTTTATAATGTAATAGGTCTACATGGATCATGTTAGGTCAGTTGCCTTAGGGTTTCTTCATTAGGCTTCTGCTGAGTGTTTTTTATCCTTGGGAGGTTAATGTGGCCTAACCAGTCGGGTTAATCTCCCTTGAGTTTTTCACTCCCACCCAATAAATGCTCCAAAGTGGCGAAAGGCATTCTAATGAAGTCATTCCTAGGTAGCTAGGGTTTAGGAATGTTGTAAATGACCATGTAAGACAACACGTGAAATTTCGCGGAATTTCGTCAAGTTTAGTTAGTTTTTTTTTAAGTTTCAGAATTAATTAATTAATTAATTCTGGGTATTTAATGTAAAACTTAGGTCCTAGGATTTTTGATAGGGGTATTTGTACTCAAAAGAAAGCTAATGAGACCCTCTAGACCCATGGGCCAAGTTTCAACTTAGTCGGACAAGTTTTGCTAGGTATTGTTTCCACTTAGGAGTTTTTCGGGAAAACGACAATTTTAATTGCCAAACCCAGGACATGGACAAATGTCAATTTTGTAATAATGAGTCAAATTAAGTGAAGTAAGTGGCAAATAATGATGAGAAAGACCCACCTAACCTATTCCGAACCTTTACCTACCCCTTAAACCCTCTTTTATTTTTTTACCCACCTTTTAATTTGCTCCCACTTTGAGCTTACGTCCCCTCTCCCACGTGATATAATAATTTCATGTTTTAATTAAAATGTGGGGCCTCCCCTTCCACTCACACGACCCNCCCAATAAATCCTCCAAAGTGGCGAAAGGCGTTCTAATGAAGTCATTCCTAGGTAGCTAGGGTTTAGGAATGTTGTAAATGACCATGTAAGACAACACCTGAAATTTCGCGGAATTTCGTCAAGTTTAGCTAGGTTTTTTTTAAGTTTCAGAATTAATTAATTAATTAATTCTGGGTATTTAATGTAAAACTTAGGTCCTAGGATTTTTGATAGGGGTATTTGTACTCAAAAGAAAGCTAATGAGACCCTCTAGACCCATGGGCCAAGTTTCAACTTAGTCGGACAAGTTTTGCTAGGTATTTTGTCCACTTAGGAGTTTTTCGGGAAAACGACAATTTTAATTGCCAAACCCAGGACATGGGCAAATGTCAATTTTGTAATAATGAGTCAAATTAAGTGAAGTAAGTGGCAAATAATGATGAGAAAGACCCACCTAACCTATTCCTAACCTTTACCTACCCCTTAAACCCTCTTTTATTTTTTTACCCACCTTTTAATTTGCTCCCACTTTGAGCTTACGTCCCCTCTCCCACGTGATATAATAATTTCATGTTTTAATTAAAATGTGGGGCCTCCCCTTCCACTCACACAACCCTCTCTACCCATCCACCTCACTTTGGAGTGTGGACTCCACACTCCCACACTCACTTCATTTCCCTCACGTAAGCTCACATGCACCTCACCTTAACCCATGCATTCCATTTTGGATATGCGTCCCCCTCCCATGTAACATTTAGATTCACTTCTTAAATTAATCATGGGTCCCTTATCCTCCATGTACGCCATTCCTTACCCACTCACATGTCACTTAAGAGTGTGTATGACACACTCCACCCACACGCCCCTCCACGCCTTCACCATCCTCACGCTTTCTCTCACGTAAAGAGGGAAAAGTCACACATGAAGTGGGAAACTTACCTTTGGATGATGCGTGGGACTCTCCTTAATCCAATACGCCTTCACTTTGCTTACACCTCACCATGGGAGTGTGTCATACACATCCCCCCCACCCTCACTTGCTATTTCACGTCAAACTCACGCTTTCACTTAAACTCATGCTTGATCTTGGTAACTTACGCTTTAATTCTTGCATGAAGTGGAAACCTTAAACACTGTTTTGGAATTTTCCATAGAAGAAAGCGTGGGACTCTTCTCTTGCCAAATTCGCCCCTCCTTGCTTGCTTTATCCTCATCCAACTCACTCCACTTTCCATTCCCCTCACCCTAAAAGCCATGCATCTCATTGGTTTGTATTGCCTTTGAGTTGTCTTCACGTTTGGATCTTTGACAAGTGTTGAAGATTCAAGAAGGGTCTCTTGGTCCTTCAAGGCTATTTAAGAGACCTCTCACTCCCTCTTTCCTCACCTTTCATTATTGTACTATTATGCTACTATTTTCTCACCATCTTATTCTCTTTCTCTCTCATTATTATTGTCACGTTTCTTCATTGGTGTTGCTCTTGAAGAACTTGTAGCAATTAGTTGCTACAACTTCTTCCATTTGGATAATAAAAGGGAATGCTTTGGAGGATTCAAGGATCTCAAGATTTGTCTGGGCTCTTTACATGCATATGAGGTGAAAGCATTTTGTTTTAAATATTTGTGTGATTATAGGTAGATTGTTGGGTAAATTAGTTTACTTAACTAAGTTTAGTGATTGTATAATTGCTAGCTTATTTGATTTGCATGTACTAATGATTGCAATTAGTTTTGATTATTAATATATGCCATCATTATCTATTTTCGTCTCACATTCTGTTTAAGCTTTGCACGACACTTCAAGGAGAGGATATTGAAACAAGTCCAAGCACGGATTGCTCTTACTTCTCACTTACACTCCAAATTATTTATGATATTATTCACCTTCTCTCATTCTTGATTTTAGTAGCTAATGTGTTTAGATAAGTCACCTAAAAACATATAATTTTCTGGTTTACATATGTATGAAATTTCTGCCTAAAAACATAAATTTCATTAACTTTTTGAGTGTGTTGCAGCTCAAATCAGCAAGCAATAGCTTGTTGATTTTTGTAGGTTCTTACCAGAACAAGAGGGCACATTGCCCAAGTTTCTGCACAACACATCCTCAAACAACTTCTCTCACTGTGGTAACGTTTTCTTCTTCCCATTCTACTCTAAAATCCTGTAAATGCAAGCCCGAAGGAGTTGTACCCAAGCGGTTTTCTTTCCTTTCAGTCTTTACTTTGCAAGTTTAGCTAGAATAGTCATGATTTCTACATGCATGCTTAACTAAAAATAATCTAGAGTAGATCTCACACTTAATTGCTAGATTAGAGCCCGTGGAGTTATAGTTGATATTTGCTTTCGTGATTTACTTTGCATGCACGTCATTTTCTGTTGCAGCGTTTTATCTTAACACATGCGTGCAAACATCGATATCTTAAAGGGCTCAATTAATCAATCTTTTACAATTCTGCAAGTTAGTTTTAGTTCTTATATTTTACATGTGCAATCTTATAATCTAAGAATTCAATCACTAATTCCAGTTTGGATCCCTAAGGCCTTTTCCGGATACTAAATTTTAACTTGCATTCCATTTGTTTAAAGGCCTCAGCCTACATCATTTTCAGATCTCAGTTTCACAAGCATTTTAGTTCTTACATCTACATGCAATAATTCAAACAACTTAAAAACTAAATTTGCAAATTCATCGTTTAAAGGCATCAACCTGCTTATCTTTCAGTTTCAATATTTCGGCAATCCTTTGTTGAGCAAGCTACAAGCACTCAATCACACCTTGCAATATTTAGCTCATAGGTCTAAAATAAACTAATTAGACTTAATAGGACACCATAAATCGCCATCTTCGCCATTTAAAAACTGGGGTTTTGAGGAAAGCCACGAAAAATTTTCCTTAGTACTCGGCCTTAGGGTTGACCTGTGAAGCTAGGGTAGGCCTCGTTGCCTCACTTCTTGAGCATCCAACAACCACTTGGTAATACGGGGAGGAGAGTTTTGGGTTGACACCTAGATAAGGCTAAAATTAATCTCACACTTAATCACTTAATTTAATTTTTAATCTACAACATCAACAATACAATTACACACTTGCAAGCTCACTGATCTCATTGTCTTTCAATTTACATTCATATGCAAGCTATCTTTGATGTGTTGTAGAAATAATATCTAAGTGGTTAGATCTTTCATCTTAAATATTTGGCTTTCCACGTTTTTATCTATCCTTAATTCTTGTACTCGTGGTGTGATCCTTCAAGAAGTGCGCATCCACCTAGAGGCATTCTCTTGATTGGGTCTTGAGTGCTTTGCGTCTCTTGGCCATTGAAAAACAGTCCAACGGAACTCTATTTTTTGTGAGCATGCTTGGCTTCATGTGTTGATGATTGCTTTATCTTGAGTATCTTTAATTCTTGCACATGCGAGTAAACTTGTTAGTATATTGTATATCTTGTATCTAGTCTTAATCTGTGGATTTGATATATTCTTTGTGACTAGTTGTATCTATCTTGTTGTAATCTAGTAATACTATGTAACTTGTAATTACCTTGTAACGAACACCCTCTTAAGTTAGTTGACCCCATTGCCCAATCTTAGGCACTAGTCTTAGTTGCCCTAGGAAAATGTCTGACTCTCATACTTAGATAGTTGCATCTTGCATTTGCTGATTGACATGATAGGCTAGATTCCCCTTAACCTTTTAACTAATTAAAACCAATTCCTAGAACATTAAATTCTTATTCTCATCTAGTAACTAGGGTCTACCCCCCTTGGCTTCCCTACTAGTTAGCCCAGACGGAAGAGGTTCAAGTCGAAGTGACAGCATGGACTTTGAATCTAGGCATTGTGCCTTCGAGGACACACTAAGTGAGCAGGACTTAGCTCATGTTTGCAAGTGTGTATAAGGACGACAACAGGTGGGTCAGGAGTGGGCAGAGAAGGAATTTATGTTGGTTTTGTGGAGGAAGGAAGTGGGCCGAAGTCGTGATGTGATAGTAGTGGTCACATGAATGATATTTCGGGGAAATTGTTGGCTTTCAAAGTTAACCACATAGGCAAAGAAAACATTATTAATTTTAGCAGGCAATTAGCTTTAGGTTGGGAAGAAGAAAATGGATGGGCATACCCTAATGCGCTTGGTGAAAGAGCATGATGAACATTGGGTCTTTGTAGCGATGGCATTGTTGTTGTAGCAATGGGACTTGACTTCTATATGATTGATCTTCAATTTGGAAATCAATTGTTCAATTGTCTTGTTCTTCGTCCATCTGAAAAGTCTTGATGTTGGTGTTGGTCGACAACTGGAACAAACTTTAGACATAGCTCGTTCAAGAAATCAACATTACATGATAACTCACTCGTTTTCATGTCTTGGTGACATKCCSATTTCATGAAAGTTTGTTTTTGAAAATCACTCATTTGTAGATTGACCTCCATGATCCTTCTTTGACCTACAAAAAACTAKCATTTTTCTTGCAACACAAGGTAAGATTATGGACGAAAATAGATATGATGACTTTCTTCCTYCAATAAACATCAAAATGATTGCAATTAATGCATATAAAACATATATCTTAAAGGATTCATTGAAAAATTTTCATTGATACATGCTGAGGAGTGGTGGCCAGCCTAGACTACACGACAATAATTYGATTATAAATTCTTCGTCTGATGTCTGATCAAAGTGATTTCAAAGACAAGTTAAAGTATAGCCATAGGGCTATSTCTAGTACAAACATGTTTTGAAATTGATTTGAAATGATATAAAAAAMRTTAAGAAACATGCTATAAGACATCTCTTGTTCTTTATTTCCAGCGTTGACCAACAATCATGGTTTTTGCTTAACTTTTCGTTTGATGATAGATTGACTTGATTCCAATTGGAGATAAAAGTATATTTATGTAGGTATCTCCAATAGAAATAGGTTTTGCAAACTTGAAGAATTGATGGGTGAAATATACCAAAGAACAACCTAGAAAACATAGAGTTGTATCAAGGTAGGACAGGGACTTAGTAATTAGGGCATAGCTTTCTCGTACGATATCGGAATAAGATGATTGGGTTGTAAACTAGATTTGTAGGAGGATACACTCTAGAGACATGTTTTAAAGATCTATCCATGTAGTTACTAAAAATTGATTGTTCGAACTCTGTCCTTGGTGAGATTAGTGATCCCAGATGCCACAAGAGTTTGATCAACAAGCTATTTCTTCCAAGTGATGATTTGGGTTTGTGTGAATTTTTATAGCTGTAAAATTTTCAATGTAATGCATCCATATGCCAAAAATTGCAAATATCCAGCTCCTAAGTTGTGTGATATGACCCTCGCAAGATCCTATTGTTAATGCAAGAATACCTGAAGCAAGAATAAAATCAAATATCTAATTCGAACGTGGTATAATGATAATGGGATCTTGACATAATCATCATGGGAACACGAAGTGTCACATTATCCCTGAGATTGATATAATGAGATCCCATAACCACCGTGGGATCCACAGAGTGTCTCATTATTCGTGAAACAACTTCCACATATTGCTCATGGCATTATGATTCATGTATAATGATGGTTTAAATAGTTGATCAAGGAACACAACCATCATCAAAACATTGAGTAGTGTGCAGTTGTCAATATGCTAGGATCGAAGGGTCTAGGTGTAGGGCTGAGGTAATCGTTGAATTTTTGTAGGTGTGTTTTTCTCAATGTGATTCTCTTCTCCACCAAAATTTTTACCTAGATCATAATTTGCAAGATATGATTAATTTGTTGTAAGCCAAATTTTGAATGTGCATGCCTAGGACATCAAGAATTGTAGTTTCAAAGCTATGAGAGGTCTTCCAAGCTTCATGAATTCACAATCAAAAGCGTACCTCCTTAAAGTTTAATGAAATGGTAAGAGGTTATTTGTTATAGCAACGAGATCAAGTATGGTATGAGATGACAAGATCCTGACATAACCACCGTGGGAATCCAAGCGAATCCACAAAGTGTCTCATCATCTAAATTACAAAATTGATACAGTCAGAGTTTTCCACACTTGTCCCAGGAAACTTGAATGTTCTTCAATGCATTCCAAATAAAAGTGATGGAAGGTTTATGAATTTCAGAATGGATACCTTGCACTTAGATTATTAACATATGAGCTTGCTATGAAAGAAATGAATCACAAGGGCAAGGACAACTTGCCTACAAGATATGAAAAGAAGATTCAGTGTGTTTGCCTAAACCATCAAATAACATTCAAGCCTATGGCAAATGGCCTTAAGAGATTTATGCAATAAAGAATAACACCATTCACTTATTGAAGCATTAAGAGATTAAGGATTATAGATCTAAGCATGTGAATAAAGATAAAGACTTGAAGCAAACTAAGCATGCAAGAGATCTAGTTAAGCTATTAATGATGCCCAATAGGCTTAAGCTAATGATTATGTGTTAGATCTTGTTAAAATAATGTAACTGCAAAGAGCATTCTTATTATTATTGGATTAAATCCCCATTGCGGATTAATCATGTCATTATTATTATTATTGTTATTGGATTAATCATGTTGGTAATTGTATAAGGACCAAATCCCCTTTTGCAGATTGGTCATCGGACAATTATAAAGGGCAGAATAAGAAGTCGGCCCCAGCAGTTATTATTGAAAACCCAAAATTAAATAAAGGTGGGTTTACCCACCCAGAGTGAGAGGTCGGCCCTGCCAGTGGTGACCTTTCACACGTGCCAGTTTTGTATATATAGGAGGCTAGCGCCTCACTTCTAACACACAACTCACTTTCTCATTCCCTTATGAGGCAAGCTGCAATTACCAGTTGGAGAGAGAGAGAAGAGTGGCACATCTCTTGGGGAGGACTATCTGTATTGGTTTGAGTTATCTCTGGAACATTGTATAAGCTATTTATGATAAGGAAGTTTTTGTTGGGTTTTCTTCCCCTAGAGGGTTTCCCAGGATAAATGTTGTGTCTCTTGTGAATGTGTATTTCTCAGTGATCTTGTTCTTATGATGCTCTTATCTATTGAAATGCAAAGAACTATAATAATGGCATAAACATTAA
>JASDQU010370309.1:0-11408 GCA_032191745.1 Picea mariana
AGGAACCATAAGAGAAAAGTTCCACAAGGTAGGAGAAGTAAGCGATAGCTTTGAAAACTAGAGAATTAGAGGAGAAATATCTAGAGGAGGACACTATGGAGGAAGAAGCCCTTTACCTAGAGGTAGAGGAAGAGGCAGAGGGGGGAGAAGTGAAGTGTTATGCCTGTGGAAAAACAAGGCACATGTCTTGGGAATTCCCCGAGAGGAAGAATGCAGAAGTTAGAGAATCTCAGATTTCTTAAGCACATAAGAGGAATGTGGAGATAGAGCTGAAGGCAGAAGCAACATAAGAAGGAAGATCACTCATGATGAGGAAATTTCTCATAAATCTAGAAAAAGAATCCTAAGGTGCAGTCCAGAGGAACAATTTGTTCAGAAATGCTTGCAAGGCCAGAGATAGGGTATGCAAGGTGATCATAGAAAGTGGGAGCACCGATAACTTGGTATCCACAGAGATTGTGGAAAATTTGAAGTTGGAGACAACTGCACATATGAATCCATACAAGGTGTCATGGTTTTAGAAAGAACATCAAGTAATGGTAAGTCGACAATGTAAGTTTGAGTTCAAAATATGTGGTTATAGAGATGAAGTTTTATGTGATGTCATACCTATGGATGTTTTTCATGTTCTGTTCGTAATACCGTGGAAATATGACATGAATGTCATACATAATGGGAGGAAGAACATTTATATCCTTGAGAAGAATGGGTGTAAGCATATGATACTGCAATAGAAGATAAAGGAGTAAAAAAGGAGGCTAGTTCAAGCATACTTCTCATGAGTGGGAAGGAACCTTTGAAGGAAGAAGAAGATCCTCGGTGTTGTATTTTGAGGATAGGGGAGATCAATATATCTCTTGGAATGAGTTTCACAAGTGTTCATACTTGTGAGGAAGTGATGTAGAAGGCATCCAGGGAAGAGGCCAAAGAGCCCGAGGTTTTCAAAACTAACAGTTTGTGTGTGATAGCAGGTGCAATAGGAAGATGGCCATTAGAGACTGTCAAAGGGGAGGAGAGTGGATAGAAGCTAAGTTCTATACAAGAGGAAAATAAGGAAGAGTAGACCTACATAATCGTGAGCCAAATAAATTCCCAAGAGGAGCATTCAGAGTCTATACTCACTCAATGGGAGGAGGACTTAGAGATGATGGAGAACTAGTTAAACCATCCAAATATAGAGGAAGACTACTAGAGGAATGAAATCATGGAGGATATAAAGGGGAACCTTCAGGAAAGTAAAATTCCTCAGGAAATACATAATAAGGAGAAGCAATCAGTGGATGATAGCAAGAATATGCAACAAGAAAATTGTCAGGAGAGAAATAAAGAGTTGCAACAAAAGAGCCAGCCAAGGGATAGGATAGACAAGGAGACTATGGAGTTAGAAAGGTTGATGGAAAGGTCATCCAAAGAGATGAGAGAATACTATAGTGGTAAGATAGGTGGAGCTCTGCAATGTATGATTTAGAAACCAGGAGGAAACTTGCATCAGTAGGAGAATGAAAACAAAAACAACAACAACAAGGAAGAGAAGTAGGTGGACATTTCTGAGTCAAAATTTGGGACCCTGAAGGACCTCAGCCGTAGCAGCAACAGAGCCATGAGAAGGAGCTCCTAAGTTTTATCAGTAGAGGAGTATGATGCAATAGCATCACCCTCAACATTCAATGTGGCCAATTGGAGTACAAATCAACATCCAACGTGCTTGTTCAAACTAGTTTGGATCCCAAGGAGAGCGTGTCATTTTAATATTTTGAAAGTATTGTAATTAAAGGCCCTTTAATATTTTGAAACTTGAGCCATTCTAAACATTCCAAGAGATTGTAATTTCTTTAATTAGTTGTATGATTGTACACATTTTGAGCATTGACTCATATCCGGGTTGTAATTATCCATTTAATGTAATAAACTTAGTGGTAGGTTGCTTTAATTGTGAAGTGATAGCACTAGAATAGTCTAGAGGGAAGGCTCAAGAACCCCCCTCATATACAAATGTATGTAATCTATGCCCAAAAGAGGTTGTTGAATGTTGTTGAAGAAATATTGTTGGAGATTTGTAGAGAAGAAGATGAGAGATGTAAGAACCTTTGTAAATATTTTCTGAATGAATATAATAGAGGAGAATTGCTTTTAGATCTATGTGCATGCTTATCTATGAGTTTATTGGGTAATTTTATGTTATCTATTTTTCTATGTTTATATGTTTGTGTGTGTATTTCATGGTTAAATGGATGAACCCTTGATTTTCTATAAGTTTCAATTATTTCTCTTCTGAAATCCTGATGCAAGGAGTGCACAGTGCCCATGCAAGGAGTGAGAAGGCAAATTCAGTTTTCAGACTCAATAGCTTAGGAGAGATAGTGTGAATTCTCACAGAGTGAGTGCAAGGCATGCACATATACTCTATGGATTATAAAATCTCAAAGGAGACCTGTGCAAGGTGTGCACAGGGCCAACACTTAGTCAAGTGTTGAAAGTATCAAGGAGGACGAGTGTAAGGAGTGCATAGAAAGATTTTTCATAAATCTTGAAGTCTCAAAGTTATTCAGGGAGAGAAGTGCAAGGAGTGCACTAGAGGTTCAAATCACTTAATTTGGTAAAGCTCAGGAGAAATCATGGGAAAAATTCCTTGGAGGAAGGATCTACCTTGGTTGGAGGACAAGTGGACGAGATTTTTTTGGGAGGAGCCAAATTCTTTCACGATTGTTGGATCTGGAGAAGAAGCACCCGTTTTAACCCTTGAAATCCTTCATAATTTGTGAGTTCAGATATTTTTGTCTATTTGGTGTAAAGGAGATATATTTCCTAAAGTTCCAGAGCCTTAAGTTATTATGGGCCATTGGTAGATGGAGGACACATGTCATTGGATCAAGAGTGGTCCAAAAGTTCGGCTATTTGGTGACTTGGAAGTGTAGTTGCAAGAGCATGCAAGTTTCTCGAAGCTTCAAATCTCGGATCAAATCCTGACCATCGGTGTCAGAGCCACATGTCCATAGATTGCTAGTGGTTCGACAGTCCAACAGTCTAGAAAATTTGGGGTGTGCTTTTTTTTTGATTGAAAACTCCCGAAGGCTAGAGTACATCTCGACCATTCATATTTGAGGACACGTGGACCGCAGATCCTAACTCTTCATGTATTCGGAGTCTGGTGATCTGGGAACTTGTGTGTGTTGACATTTTTGAACTCCCGAAGCCCGGAGTCCCAGAGAAAATTAAAGTCATTGACCATTGGGGAAGTGTGGACCATAGATTTTGGATCCCTCTGGAAGTCCGTCAATTCAGATATTCAAAAGGATCATTGTTTGCTGCAGTGAGAACTTCTGAAGCCTAAAGTTCTGAACCACTATCCCGAGAATCCGCTAGTTCGATGTTTGGAGGTATTGCAACTTGGATCAGTCAGAACTCCTGAAGCCAGATCTTTGGAGTTCCCGTGTACTGTATATTCAAGGTGCATAATGTAGAACGTCAATGTTGTATCTATTTATAGGTTCGCGCATTCAGTGTTCGAAGGGATTGGAGTGTAATTTGGCGAAAACCTCTAAAGCCTAAAGATCCAGAGTACCAAAAGTTTCCCTCTTGTTGTAAGTTAGTCCATGGTTTTGGCTTGAGGTCAAGTGCAAGAGCCGTCTGAAGTGTAAGACCCTTGCGAACATATATTTGTGTGCGGGGAAAAGGGGAAAGGCCCATGGAGAAGCATTTTGATGGCTTAGCAAGGACCCAAGAGATAATTCAACTCCTTAGTGTAAACAATCCTTAGACCAAGAGGTCACGTGAACCCCTGGAAGTGGTGCGGGTTTGCATCAACCCACCTCTTTCAATAACTCAACATAGTTCTCCATACTGGTAGTTTTTTTATTACTTTTATGGGTTCTAAACTTCTGGGGCAGTTTTGAGGTCCTAAACAATGTTTTTTGGGAAATGTAGGGGTCGATGTTTATCTTTCACACACCCAAGCCATGCCATAAATTGTATTTCATAGTTACATATCTTCAATAAAATACTATGCACCATAAAAAAATATTGTATGAAAATGTTGCACCCCTTGGAAGTTGATATATCAACTAACAACCTCGAGGCCCACAAACCTTATGGTTCTTCGCATCCTAGGGTTAGGGTTTTGGACCTTTAGGTTTCCTTATTTATGTTAAAAGGTCATTATTTCATACTCTTGTGATATATTTTCCAAATGATCATAGCCAACATCTCTCTCTATTTAGAGACAAGCTACCGCCATTCTAGCTAGTTTAGCTTGTATAATATTTTTTTTATTTTATTCATTAATAGAAGTTGGGTTTTCCCTAGATTACTATTCTCTCTATTATATTTATGTTTGTGTGTGTGTTCTCTATTTATTTTAATAGTTTTCATTACATTCCCTAAAAAATTCATATCATTAAAGGTATGAGCATCAAATTCATTCAATATGGTGGTCGACTAGATAAGCTCTAGAGAACATAAGGCTTCCCAACAAGACAAAGACATAATTACTAGTACATTTGGGTCATTTTCCGATGGCATGTTCGTAGAAATTTCCACCTTATATTGTTGGGAGAATGAAAAACATCGGACCCCCTGAAACATTGTTTCACATGACGTCGTTATACCAATGGCCCAGACATCGTCTCTTGTGCAGCGTTTCATTGTCCAAGCCCAATATGGACACCGCAACCACAATGCTAAAACATCTCAGCTGCGACACCACAGGGGATTTCGTAATACCGACAAGGGGCCTATATCTATAACGTTTATGCCATCATAAAATAAACATCCAATGAGTAGGATATGCGACATCATGGACCTTCATTGGATGTCACAAGACCGAAGAGGGGCCTATATCTCCAATGTTTATGATATATCAACGATGAGAGGGATGTTGCATGGTATGTCAGAAGAGGAATGTCAACTGCAACAAGGAACGTCACAAGATGTTACTAGGAAATATTCTTATGATGTTACAATCTAACACGACTACTACCAATATAAGATAATATTCTTTTCCTGCCCATCTTTTTTCATAGGAAAATGAATGTTATGATACAATAGAGAAAACGAGTGTCGCGAGTAAGCAACTAGTTCCAAACAATGGAATATACCTATCCTCAATGCAAGGAAGTGCATGCGGGGCATGGAAACTCGGGGGAATATTTCCTCTTAAGGTACAGGGTGTCAAGATGAAAAGGATATAAGAAAGTCTCTACTTGGCTAGTGATGCAAATTGTTGAGGTAATAGGCTTATAACGAGAAAGAGAGAACCGACAATAGGCTCAATACTGCAAGCAAGATAATGGAATGCAATTACAACTTAACTCCAAAGAATGTCCTTTTTCGTAGATTTAGTCCCCTAGGTCCGAAAAATCATAAAACAATACCTAGGAGAACTCTTCTAGACACTAATGACTAGAGTATTCATTTTTTGAAATTAGTCTACTTGGTCCAAAAAATGGTTAAACGTACACCAAATAAACGTCCTTTCAAATCCATTTAATGAGTGTGAAAGAGACAAGTTCACTCAGAAATATTTTCTCTTTTTGGGAGAGTTGGAAAAGAGCTTAACTAAGACTCGGGGATTTTGTTCTAAGCATCATATCATGGGGAGGATGCATGACTTCTATGGAAATTCAACAAATCATAGATAGTTGACATAAGCTTGGGAAAACCCAAAACTTTCCAAGACGAGGAGGATAAAATAATTTTAGAGGATCCTTGTAGAGAAGGAAGTCGAGGCTCTACAAGATCATTCCAATCAAAGGGAACCATCCTAGGACTTGGAGGGAGCCAACTAGAAATTCTAAGGACATGGTCAAAAGATGCATCACCCCCTAAAAGAATAGGGATTGGCCGAAGAATGCATCAACAATTTCACCTCCTTACACTTGTCACTCTCCAAGAGAAGAGTGGGATCAACCAAACATTTCATTGACACAACCACTTTTTCAATCATTGGTTGAATAGGATGCAAGAAAACATGGTCAAGAGACACATCACTCCCCAAAACAGGAGTGGTGTTGGCCAAAGATTGTATCAACACGACCGTTGGTTGAACAGGATGTGAGACAACATGGTGAAGAAATGCATCGCTCCCCAAAATAGGAGTAGTGTCAACTGAAGATTGCATCGACAGGACTAATGTATCAACCAAAGAAGGATTAGAGTGTTGGGACACTAAAGATGACTCTGAACCTGAAGGGCTATCAGACAAGGACTGAGCTTCTTGTACCATGACAATAGTAGGGAACAAACGAGTTAGATGATTTCCTTTGCAAAGACTACAAAGGAAACTGGGATTACATCCTATACGCCGAGGCTTCTCAATCATATTAATGTCCCCAAAATGACTTATAGTGGCTAGTGACATGCTCCCAACATGACTTGCAGAGGCTAGTAGCTGATCTTTAACATGACTAGCAGAGGTTGGTGACGTATGTACAGTGTGGCTCACAGTGACTAGAGTTGTGCCCCATCATGACTTGTATCAGATGGTTGCATGTCTTCAACATGACTTGCAGAGGTTGTTGACCTATATCTAACATGGCTAGTAGAGGTTGGTGATATAATGCTAGTATGACTTACAGTGAGTGGACTTGTGCTTCTAGCATGACTAGTGGTGACTGGTTGTGGAATTTGAGACTAAGGTTTCAGGAAAGACTGGTTTTGAGAAATTGTGGGCTAGGAAGGGTTTTGGTATACACCATGGCCCTATCCAGTAGAATAGTATCCTCCTCCAAACTGATTCATAAATGGTTGTAAGGGAATCGTCACTGAGGAAGACGTTTGCAAAGAGAAAGCGACATGGCAATGGTTACTCAGGTGAGGATATTTGTTTCCCCTAGACAAAGGAACTTCATGAATGGGATTTCCCATACTATAAAACTAACTCCCCCTATATGAAACACCAAAGGACAGACGAAGGTCTTCCATGGGAAACATGTTTGTAGGAACTGGCATAGTGGAAGAAGGATAGATGGGTGGGATGTAATAAGTAGAATGATCACCCATTT
This sequence comes from Picea mariana, assembly GCA_032191745.1. Lineage (NCBI taxonomy): Eukaryota > Viridiplantae > Streptophyta > Pinopsida > Pinales > Pinaceae > Picea > Picea mariana. The sequence continues at coordinate 6,999 of JASDQU010370309.1, forward strand.
GAGAACTTTCTCTTGGAAAAGTGAAGCTAGGATTTGATCCATATGAAGGAAGATTCCAACCTTCTACTATAAGAGTTGGTTCAGGGATACGACTCTGACCAAACGAAAAGGGATGATAAGGAGGAATCATACCCCCAACACCAAAACTAGGATTCAAATAAGAAGATGAGACAGTCGATGGAAAGTGCAAAGACATGTCTGGCATACCAAGATAAAAATGATTAGAGGCCCAAGGTATTGGTTGAGTATCATGATTTAGTGTACCAGTTAGAAATACAAAAGGATTATTCCCCATGGAATGAGAAAAGACCATGGGTTGGGTAGTGCCAACTGAGGGAGTCGCGGGGGCTCCACTAACAATAGAAATGAAAAATCACAATGTAATACAAAATCCCAAGGCCAACTAATAATCAAAGAGAAAACCAAATTAAATAAAAAAGGCCAATGCACACAAACATGTTATAATGGATAAAAAGGGGCCTCCCTCACTAGAGTAGGTATGCCTCACCAAAGAGGGGCCTGAGACTCCCTTCAAAATATTGGAGGTATCAAAATCAGTTAAAAGGAACCTCGTTGGATTAACAATGCAGTCAGTCAGATCACCCCGAAGAGGTAATCCTCCATAAATACTATGTATTGTCCGACCCTTATCTGACTGAGGGTACCTGCAAAATAACCCCTGCTAGTAACCTATGTGGATAACTATGTCAATCAACTAGAGATACCATGATGTAACTGATGCGCAAGTGAATAGTCGTAAGTTAGGTCCACCATATGGGCAGGGTAAAAAATCCCTAAATCTTGAAAGCACCACCTCTCATGGAGGTTAAGGTACTAGAATACCCCCAAATACAAATAGACCCCCAAAAATATCTCTGACACTAAGAAGGTACTAGAGGTATATCTGTGCAACCAAATTTGCGTGACCTTGTTCTTAACTCCGGTGTGAGCAAAGCATCCTGATGTCACTAATTACACAATGGATTTCATGACTCCCTAGTTAGACACATATGTTTAGTTTAATAGCCTTGGAGAAGTTTACTCACAAAATCCTATTCCAAGGCCCTATATCATATGCATGTTTGTGTACTCTGAAAAATAAATTGTATCTAATTGATATTAATTAATCAGGGTTACTTTTAATGGATTTGTTTACTCAAAATATGTGGTTGTGAAACTGATGATGTTATGACTCATCATATTAAATAAATGAATATAAACAAAGTGCTAAGTCCTAATCTTAAATTCTCAATAGATGATAAGCTTTTTTAAAATGCAACTTTCAATTCAACTGTACAATTTCAATAAGATGTAATCTTTTTATTAGCACAGGGGAAAATCCCAGGTTCACCTCTAACAGTGCACCAATGATCCCTAACTAATGGCCCTTTCGGAAACACCTGCAAAGAAGATGCAGTCTCACCCAAAGTAGCAATAGGGTGTTGCAAGACACAGGTGTCTACAACTAGAGAAATGCAAGTGGAATCAAGGCAATCACACAAGGAGATCAGATTATTCTTCCCAAACATAAACCTACTTCACATAGTTATATATCATATCTAACATACTAATGCATCATAATATTAAGAGAGTAAAGAACACAACATCAACCATACAAAACAACATGATATATGTGGTTCACCCTCTCCTTAGGGATACGTCCACAGAACTGTGCTTTATAATATATCAGGTGAAAGCTTATAGTTCTATCTGTGCTCTTAGCTTGTAGATCTCTCTCTTTCTCTCTTATTTCTATAATTCTTCCCTGCACACCCATCTACAGGATTGATCTTTGCACCCAGTTGAAGATCTTACAACACAAATTTCTCTCTCCACACAATACTTCTCTTTCAGTAATAACAACAATCACTCATTATCCCATATCCGCACCCATATCCGAACTCATATCAGGTCCTCTTGACATTTATTTATACATTACAATAGCTAACCGATAGGCTTAGGATGAATCCTAGGTGTTTAGAACCCTAGATACCAAAACCCTAGGTGTCTAAAACCCTAGGTCAACTTGACCCACATTTTTAGGGCTTCGCCAACCTGTCTTTCCTTCCTTCCCACGAGGTTCTCGAAAGCATATACCGGTGGATTTTTCTACTTGATGAGTTTTCCATGATCCATCTTCCTTTCTTATCTGTCTTCCTTGATATTCTCATCCAACATCTTGCTTTCTCGGACTTCGATCCATCCTTTTTGCTTCTTTAACTACTTCGACCTAATCTCAGTCAACCTTCTTTTCACGTAGTTCGTGTTTCTCCTTTTCTTTTGTAATATTTTCTTTATTTCATAACCAAAGGCCAACAGGACCCTAACACTCACCTGTGACTCATCCCTAGGCACCCTGATCTAAATCTTCTGTTGTACCTCGACTTCAGACTGCGCAGCGCAGCCTGTGCTTCTTGCTCTGCTCCTCTACCTTGTGTGCAGACTGTCTTTCTTGTGTCTAGTAGCCAATATCAATTGCACCTGGTACCTAGACCCTTTTCCCTCTATTTTTACCAAGAGATGTGAGGCAAATAGTTGTCATAGTACAATTTCAACTGGCTCCCATTCACTAATCCTTCCTTCCACTACCCATTCAAAGTCTTCAGCTGCACAACTCCTCCTTATGTAACATAGGAAACCTCATATGGCCCCAACCAATGTGTTCTAAACTTTCCTGGATGCTTCTTAAACTTGATATTGTATATCAATACCAGATCTCCTTGCTTAAATGATTTCTTCTTGATATGCATTTCATGGTAGGCCTTTTCTCATTCCTTCTGAACTTGCTGGTGAAATCCTACAACAGTCAATACTCTTCTAGTTCGAGCAACTACGCGATCCTCTCTTGAACAGTTCAGGTGTCATACATATCTGTAAAGGCTGCAATTTTTGAGCTAGGAACTAAATATTCCATGGGTACAACTGCTTCTAAGCCATAAACCAACTTAAAGGGAGTCTTCATTGTTAGTTTCTTACAGGTGGTTCTATAGGCCCATAATACTTTTTGTACTCTAAAATAACAATCATCTCTATTTACACTACAAATCTTCATCAGCATTGTCTCAGAGATCTTGTTGAAGGATTCCACAATCCCATTCACTTGTGGGTGGTAAGGAGTGATCTTCTGATGGTGAACTTCAAATTCTTGAGTCAAGGCTTTAATAGTCTTATTAATAAAATGTGTACCTTGATCACTCATGAGAATATTTAGGCATCCAAACCTGGTTATGATATCATCAAATAATAAACACACAGTTGTAGTTGCACTACATTCCTTAACTGCTCTTGATTTTGCCCATCTGGTCAAATAATCTATCACAGTGATGATGTATCTGGCTCCTGTGTGATTCCCTAGTGGGTTTATAGGTCCCACGAAGTCAATGGCCCATTTTGAAAATTATTGTAAGGTTAGTTGAGGTGCTAAAGGTATCTCATCTCTTCTGGAAGGTTTCCCAACTCTTTGGCATACATCACAGGCTCTGTAGTATTCTTTAGCATCTTTATATAAAGTGGGCCACCAGAGGCCATCTCTAAGAACCTTCCACATTGTTTCTTTTCCTACGTAGTGTCCTCCTGCAATGCCTTCATGAGCTTCAGCTAAAATCAGTGGTCGTTCATCCTTCATAACAAATCTTCTCAAGATCTCATTAGGTCCCATATTATATAGTTGTCCAGCTATAAGTGAAAAATATGTAGTGCGCACTACCAGTTGTTTCTTCTGAATGACTATATATTTGCGAGGTTTTATTCTTGTTGATAGGAGCTAAAATATCTAGGAAAAGTGATCATCAACCTTTAAAATGGCCAACAACTGTGCATCCGACAGTGTATCCTCCAAACAAGTAGGTTCCTCTCCATGTTCCAACCTAGACAAGTGGTTAGGTCCCTTGTTCATCCTTCATGGCTTTACCACAATTTCAAAATCATATTTCTGAAATTACAAAAGCCATTTGCATATCCTTCCCCCCAACACGAGTTGTTGGATTACTGAGAGGGGGGGGGGGTGTGAATCAATAATCAAGAATTTTAATCATTTTTAACCATATAATCCAAGTGTTATATCAATGTAGCATTATCATCCAATAACTACAGAGTAAATAAGCAATGAACAAATTAACAATCATACACATACACAGTGCACCATTGTTTTACGTGGAAACCCAAATCGGGAGAAAACCACGGAATTTTTTTTCTTATATGTCTTGAAGAATTACATTCACTAGAAGCACCAACTTCCTTTGTTTTCCAGCTGCAAATGGAAGGAGGCTCCAACCCCCTAGTTTCTCAGGCTACAACCTGAGGAAAGCTCCAAATCCACAATTATTTGGCTACAACCCCCTATGTTCTCCGGCTACAACCAGAAGGTGGCTACAACCACCTGTCCTTGCCCCGTCCTGCCACCCTGAAGTA
>JASDQU010370310.1:0-10798 GCA_032191745.1 Picea mariana
AAGCTTTGTGGAAGGAGCAGCAGCAGCAAGGAGACAACAACTCAACGGAGGATCTACTTCAACCGTCGGAAAAAGGTTGGTTTATTCTTCCCGTGTTTTCCTGAGAAAAGGGATTGAGATTTTGGGTAGAAGGTTAAAAGTTAAATCTGGGTCATGATCTGCGTATAAGTTTAGATCCCTAGCTTATTAGTCCGTAGGGTAGAATACCCCACAACAACATGGTAAGGGAAGGGTTTGGATTCACCAACACACACAGGAGCAGAGCTACCCAAGCTAACAGAAATGAACGAGCAAAAGGGGTAGGCATAAATGCAAGCATGCGAAGGTGGTGGAGTCTTCCATGCAAAATATTGATTATCCAAGTACAACCACCGATTTACATAGTTGTTCACTCCATAATAGTAGTTCAACCATCGAGTCATGTGCCCAACTAATGAAATCAAATGTGTATACCAATGCGCGCAAAAGTTATGCCATAGTGTTTAAACACCCGACTTATAAATCAAGACCAAAATCAATTATGCACCAATGTATCAATTCATATAATCAAAAGTTTAACCAAGGTGCCAAACGATATTCATATAGTTGACAAGACAAAAGTTATGAAAAGATTGACATAAGGTTTATATCATATATATATATATATATATATATATATATAATTTAATCATAACCCCTATGCATTTTCATAGAATGAATGATCAGGCAAGTCATATAAAGTGCAAATCCAAATATTAATGCATTGAAAACTCAATGAAACCTAGTCATATAATCAATATAAGAATGTCCAATGAGTATAGTTCGAAAGTTCTTCCAGCTACATAATGATAAACAAAAGGTAAGCGCAGTAGGCACATCGATAAAAAGATCATGACAATTCAGATAGTGATCGAAATGTGACTTCGAAAGATTCAATTTTCACGCTTACAGTCGTGAAAACAAAACAAAAACAAGTGTGTAAATGTCGCAAGAAATGAAAATGTCGTTTATTTGAAAATTGCGACAAAAAATTGATGTTTGCAAGACATAGGTGTAGGTAGCTTATAGGATCATAAAAAAAAATGAATTGGCTGCCAACAATGGCGACACACTGGTAGAAGCAGTTATCTCTGCAAAAGGTACCAATTCAGATTAAGACAACAAGGATCATTTCAACGCAAAAATAACAACCAGAAAATCGTACAAACATCATCATAAATCATTTTTTTCGAGCAGTGTTTCAAAAGATGAAAACTAATAACAGTCTTAAGATAAGCAAGTCACGATATTAAAGATAAAATCTCTAANAAAAATTGATGTTTGCAAGACATAGGTGTAGGTAGATTATAGGATCATAAAAAAAAATGAATTGGCTGCCAACAATGGCGACACACTGGTAGAAGCAGTTATCTCTGCAAAAGGTACCAATTCAGATTAAGACAACAAGGATAATTTCAACGCAAAAATAACAACCAGAAAATCGTACAAACATCATCATAAATCATTTTTTTCGAGCAGTGTTTCAAAAGATGAAAACTAATAACAGTCTTAAGATAAGAAAGTCACGATATTAAAGATAAAATCTCTAATACTGTTGGCATAGCCACTGCTGCCAGCAGGCGTCCATAGCCTCGACAAGGTTACCATTTAACACACTCTGACATCTGTATCCTGCCAAGAAGTTCTGGATCAAAATAAAGGACATTAAAGAGGTTTCTCTTCTTTTCTTTTTTTTTTCTTTTTTTTTAACAAATTTTCATATACCCGACATTGCTTCGCTGCCAGCGGCCCTGTTCAGTACCCTTGCGAAGTTATCTTGGCGTCATGCATGCATTTACCCACTGTCAGCAGACCTGTTCAGCTTCCCGGTGGGTTTACAATCATTTCCCACAGCTCTTATTAATAATTTTATTTTGTTTTTCATAGGTATATAGCTGAGCGGGGTGACGCTGAAAATCTTGATATTTTAACATATTTTTTCAGACCTCATCAGAATTTTTTAGAACTGTCCTTTATTTAGCTCTAGAGATGTTTTATTTATAAAAACAACTTCCTACAACAGGGAGACATCTTTTGAGTCATTCCTTTACGGAAAAGGGACAGCGTAAAAAGATAATAGATGATCTTGACAAGCTTTGCTCAGGGATTGAAATCAGTAAACTTCTTTCAAACAACAAAATATTTCCAACACATATATCAATTTCTGCAATATATCATTGATGTTTGTACAAATTTTTCAGAAGTTATTTCAGTGAAGAAAATCTCTTTTATCTCAGTGTACAAGTACGTGTATGTCCAAAAACACAAACTGATAAATTCAAATCCAAAATCAAAACAGAAAGCAAACAAAAATGAAATATTTACATAATATACAAGGGTAGTTATCATGCAAAGTACCTTTTCAGGGCTTGGCCATTCACCGGATAGGTGTCAAGCTGCCCTTCAAGATTCTGCAATCGAAAGGAACTAGGACCCAACTTTTCAGCAATTAAAAATGGCCCAATCCATAAGTTTTGAAATTTTGTGTGCTCACCCTTTCCTTCGTGTGGTTTGTCCCATTTTAAGACGAGATCGCCTACTTCAAAATTCCTATCAGAAGTAGAATTAGAATCGAACCAGCTTTTAACCAATTGTTGATGTTGATCTAACTTACGCTTAGCTTAGGCTCTGGCCTCTTCCAGCTTCATCAAAGCGTTAATTCGGTTTTCTACAGGGGGACAATCTTCTTCTTGGACTTTTTGTGACAACTGAAGCGAAGGAAGAAGAATGTGAGGTGGCAGAATTGCTTCTCTGCCATAAACTAGAAAAAAGGTGGAGTTACCTATAGCAGCTTTTGGCATTACCCTATCAGCCCATAGTGCATTCAGCAGTGCATTGTGCCAATTCTTGTGATTTTCAACTACCATTCTCTTGATAATTTTAATCAAGTTCTTGTTTGTTGATTCTGCTAATCCGTTGCCTTGGGGGTAGTAACTAGCAGAGTAATTCAGCTTAATTTCTTTCTCCAAAGAGAACTCACTCAACTCAAGAGAAGAAAAGTATGAAGCGTTGTCAAAGACCAGACAATCAGGGATACTAAAACGAGTGATAATATTCGAGTTTAGAAAAGCGATTACCTGACTGGTGTTGACAGTTCTTAGCGCAGAAGCTTTATACCATCGAGTAAAATAATATATGGTTGTCACAATATACTTGTGATGTTGCGAGGACGGAGGATTAACTGGACCTATGATATTAAGGCCCCATTGCTGGAAAGGAGAATCTACTGAAACGGGTTGCAAGGGAAAGGCTGGTTTTTGCAACCGCCCTGATGCTTTCTGACACATGATACATCTACGACACAAGGCATGGGCGTCCCTAAAAAGCGTGGGCCAGTAGTAACCAGCTCTTAAAACCTTATGATCAGTGGTGTCACCATCGAAGTGACCACCAGCTTCTCCTGCATGCAACTCTAGCAAGACTTTTTCTGCTTCGTCTTTCTCGAGATAGCACATCAGTACGCCGTCAAAATTCTGACGAAACAGCATACCGTTAACTAGATGAAAGGAGGCAGACTTTAGCCTCAACGCTCTTCTCTTGGTGGGGTCAAGGTGATGGGGTGCTGATCCATGTTCAAAACAGAATCTAATATCGTCGTACCAGGGACTAACGAGGTTTTGTGTGCAACAGATCAAACTTTGATCGCTTTGTCCTAGGTTTGACGTATCACTATCTTCTTGCTACCATGTTTCCGAATCAACAACCAACTTACACAACCCTTGGCCTCTCACAATATGAGCTGGGGTGATTTTTAAGTCATACTCCTGCAAGGAGGTGACCCAGTTAGCTCTCTTCTCTCCTAACTCCTTCTGCACTAACAAGTTCCTTACAGCAGGGTAGGGGACAATGACTTTCATCCTTGACTTCAAAAGATAGGACCGGAAATGCTTAACTGCTTTGAAAACAGCGTAGGCTTGCCGATCAACCGCTGGGTAGTTAAGTTCAGCACCTTTGAAAGCAGAACTCATAAAGGCAATGGGTACTTCGTTGTTATCGGCATTCTTCTGAGTTAGGACGGTGGCATAGGAACGATCAGAGGCAAAAGTATAGAGTGTAAAATCTTGAGAGAAGTCAGGGCTCATGAGAGATGGAGCATCTATTATGGCCTTCTTTATGGCATTAAAAGCTTGACTTTCTGTGGGTCCCTAGTGTTATTGGGTGTCTTTCTTAATCAGGTTATGTAGAGGCCTAACCATTTCGGAGAAACTGGGGACGAATCTCCTCACGAAGTTAATCTGGCCTAAGAAAGACTGCATGGATTTTTTGGATGTAGGAGGGGGAAGTTTAGCAATGACTTGAGTCCTTTCGGGGTCAATAATCATCCCATCACCAGACACAATGAATCCTAGGATTTTACACTGTTCTACTGCAAAGATGGACTTTTTGGGGTTCAAGGAGATGTCGTATTTACGACATCGTAGTAGAACGGCTCGTAAGTGAGCTAGATGATCGTCTTTGATTTTAGAATAAACGGTCACATCATCTAAGTAAACTACGATGGAGTGATTGATTAAGCCTCGAAAAGCAATGTCCATTTCTCTCTGAAAGGTAGCACCAGCATTAATCAATCCAAAGGGCATTTTGCGATAAGCATAAGTGCCCCATGGAGTACAGAAGGTAGTTTTGAGTTGGTCTGGCAGAGACATCAAGACTTGGTTGTATCCAGAGAAACCATCCAATAAAGATAGCCTTTCGAAACCAGATACCTGTTGAAGGATCTGTTCCATGGGTGGGACAGGATAGTTGTCTTTGTCAGACGCTCTATTGAGGTTTTGAAAATCGACRCAGAGTCGGATCTCCCCGTTTTTCTTCCGCACTGGGACAAGGTTGGACACCCATTGAGTGTGCCTAACAGGAAAAATTATTTTATCACTTAGGAGTTTATTCAATTCTTTTTGAACGGTCGGTTCTAGTTTAGGGTGCATCTTCCTCAATTTCTGTTGGAAGGGTAAAGTTTGGGGTTTCATCGGGATGACATGTTGTATGATATTAGGGTCRAAAGTTTTAAGATCATCATACGTCCATGCAAAGACATCTTTAAATTCTTTAAATAATTTTAAAAAAGCAACTTTTTCTTGTCTAGAACATCCCAAGCCTAGGTTAATGTACTGAGGATTTTCACTAGTTCCTAAGTTCACTTTTTCATAAGACAACGAGGAACTATTGGTTTTACAATTGACCGTCTTTTTAAATTTATCTTCAAAATCATAAAACTTCTCTAATCTAACTATAGATTTGGGTATGGAATTTACCATGTCCGACAGAGCTTCAAGAGATTTCGGATCAGGTATTACCGTAAAATCGTGCAAATTGTCGTCGTGCGTGCATTCATCTATCACCGCGCCTTGAAAGGTTTCTTCCATGTGCAGAAAGTTAATGATCTGTTGATCATCGTCAAATACTCTCCAGTTTGTGATATTGTCAGGAACAGATGGTTGAAACAATAGCTCGATGGAGAATGCATCCGGGGACAATCCTTCTACAGGAAGAAGTTTAGAGGCTACATTAGCTAATAGATCTGCTTCAGCATTATTTAATCTAGGAATGGAATTTATATTGAAAGCAGAAAATTTATTCATTAAACTCCATACCTCAGACTGGTAACTTTTGAGATGTGAGGAAAGACAGTGTATAGAATCTCTTACCTATCTAACCACTATTTCAGAGTCGCCAAATACGACCAGGTTTTGAATGTTCATATCCAGAGCTTTTCTGAGACCTTGTAGTAAAGCCTCATATTCTGCAGTATTGTTAGTACATTCAAATTCTAGTCTACAAGCCATCAATGTCTTGTTACCTGCCAGATTGATAATGATGCAGCCTGCTCCAGCTCCTTCTTTAGACTTAGAACCGTCAAAATATAGAGACCAAATTTAATTTCCATCGGCCACATGGGACTGTTGCATAGAAGTTGTTGGTTGCATATATGCTACGATCTCGGACTGTTGTTCTGGATTGATGATGGGTGAAGCCTCAGCCATGAAATTGCCGAAGAAGGTGTCCATCCCTTGGACTTCAGGTGAATCAGCAGAAGGTGTATATGGTTCGTTGGGATCGTTCAAATCTGTGACCGTGAACTTAAGGTAGCGCTCACGATTCACCCTGATCTTGTTAGGCTTACCATTCTCTGGGAGCCATAAGTGAGACCAGTCTGTCGCAAAGTAACCATGTAGCTTCTCCGACCAATCCCTACTTAAAAATAGACCATACACTTCTGGAATATCCACAACGATTATATCAATAACCTGATGAACCTTCAGGTTAGATGATAATCTAATCAATACATTTTTTAGTTTCCCTGTAACTTTAACATTTGTCCGATCAAGTTGTATGATTTTTAAAGTAGATGGTTCCACTTCAGCGTTAATCTTTTGGCAGACAGACCAAGGCATCACATTGGATGATGCTCCTGAGTCCACCATACAATTATGCACATTTCTGTTGAAAATCTCAAAAGTTAAAAGAAAAGTAGGTACATTTTTGTGAGTACTAGGAGTAGTATCTTTTGGCTTCTTACTCGCAATTTCTAATGCTACTTTATCTACATTATTTACATTATTTACAGGGACTATAGGAAGGCTTCCTTTATCTTGAGGATCAGGATTATTTTTAGTGGAAGTCTTCTGTGGAACTTTTCTTTGCACAACCTTGTTACCACTTGAATTACCATTTTTGTCATTCTCTGAAATATTTTGCAACATTTTTTGAAGTAGAAATGGAAACTTCAATAACTCATAAATAGAAATGTTAGCCCTTAACTTTTTAAGATATTCAACAACATCATAATCTAAGTTGGGGTTCACATTACTCTGTTTAGTCTCAGCTGATTTAGATGGCTTTGGAGGCGAATTTGTAGTGTTTTCGGTAGAAGGCTTATTTGTTGTCTTACTCCTAGTATTATAAGGGTGAACAGTCTCGAAGTTAGCTTGAAAGATGTTGTCCGAGAAGTGTCAAAAGATATTTGGAGAAGACTCTTCTTCTTGAACTGTTTCCTATTCAACTACCTCCTAAGGGGTCTCAAGGGGTATCAAGTTATCTTGGGCTTCTAGAATTGTTTGAAGGGCACATTGCAAACTTTCTAGATTTAAGCCTTCAGGGGTTGGATTAGGTCTGTTGGTAGGAAAAGGCTTTCGGAAAGGGGGTTTGTAGGGTCCTTTACTCGAGGAAGCTTCTTCAGTCGACCTTTTTAAGTCTATAACTTGATTCGATAGTTTTTGAACAACTTTAGTTAAATTTTCCAAATCAGAGTTTTCAGGTTGTGTTTTACTTTGAGTAGGTCTAGGGAGAATTTCAATCTTCTTTTTGGAAGAAGAACTAGTCTCGGTATCGTTGCTAGAAGATTCTTTAAGACTAAGTATGTCTTTTTCAATCTGGCTGGCCTCCTCGAAGGCCTCTAACAATGTGTCTTTCTTAGATCATTTAACCCAAATAGTTATACTTTTATGTAAAGCTTTAGTGTAGTAAGAAATTATAAGACTCTCGGTAGGCATAGAATCTGCAGGGATTCGATTTTTAAGTGTTAAAAATCTTTGATTAAAGTCTTTAACTTTTTCTTTGGGGTTCATTCTTAAGCTAGAAAGATCCATGACCAGGACTTCTGGAGGTTTACCGTCTCCGAACTTTTCCAAAAAGCATGACTCAAACTTTTCCCAAGACACGATGGTATGGGGTTGTTGGGCAAAGTACCAAGTGGATGCATTACCCTCAAAAGTATAAGGGAACAACCTACAGACAACGTCTTCATGTTCGACATTGCGGAGTCTAATGGCTGACATAAATTTTTTGATATGATCTTCAGCTATCTGTTTTGAATCGGGATCAAACTTGGGAAGCCATTTCTCCGAGTTTTTAGGTAAAGAGTGTTGAGCTCCAGGTACAGCTGCAGCATCCTGATCAAGCCAGGGTCTAGCAGGATTGTTCTAATTTTCCATTGGGGTAGTGGGTGTGGAAGGCTGAGAAGGTGAATTGCCTTCATCAAAAGAATCTCCTCCAGAAGAGGAAGGAGATGATGGAGGTGGTGAAGGAGGTATCCCAGATCCTCCTGCAGCAGGATTTGTGATTGGATCTGTGGGATTCACAGTGAGGTTAGTGTCACCTAATTGTTCTCTGATATCAGAGAAGTCCAAAGGTTGACCCCACGGACGGTTTGGTTGCCTAAGACGAGCTAAGGCACTATGTGTTTTAATAAGAGATTGACGGACAATCTCTTGTATGTCACCACCTGTAGGATTAGGGGTTGTTGGCTCAACTGTGATCTGTGGATCGTCGGTTGAAGTAGTTGTTGTTTGAAGGGGAATATTATCATGTGAACGACTTCTAGTCACTATAGGTGAGGGATTAGGGGGGGGAGGAGTCTTGCGACTACCTCGTGCCATTAATTAAGTTCAGTCCCTCCTTCTAGCGCCATTTGTTGGCGAGCGAAATCGATCGTCCGTCAACTGAGAGAGTGGAACCGGTCCGGGGTTGTCTAATAACCCAAGTCGTTTGGAATGAACCACCCTGACGGGTTTAGCGGCTCTGTTATCTGATCTAAGGTCCTAAGAAAACAAAAGAAAACTAATCTAAACTAACTAAAATAAAACAAACTAAACTAACTAACAATAAAACTAACTAATAAATTAATCTAATTAAAACTAACTACTAAACAAATTAAACTAAAACTAAAATAAACTAAACTACTCTAACTATTCTATATATAATCTACTAATTACTATTATACTAACTCTAATCAACTATCTAACTACTAATTGCAATATAACTTATTCACAAAATATACAATATTGACAATTTAAAGATTTAATTAAAACCTGAAAAAAACTTGTTTGCATTCTGCCCTAAGACAGTAAAAGATATCTTTATTGCTTTTATAATTTTTTATGGATAGAAATAAAACAGGAAAAGTAACTAAACTAAATGACTAATCTAAACTACAAATATATCTAATCAAACTACTTGAATTATACTAAACAAATTAACGAAAATAAATCACAAACTAACCTGGAGAAATGCTCCAGATTTGTCCTATGTATGATGATTGTGCTAGCAGATCGGAGGAAGGAAACTCACACCTAATAATCTAGAAGATTCTCGTAAACGATAGCTGCAGTGCTCTTTAATTTTGTTTACAGGACAAACAAGATATAAAAATCATAACAATTATATGATTTATAAATCTCCGCAATTAGGTAAACCTGTTATGCAAAAACTTGTACTTAATAATTCAATTGATGAAGAAGAGAAATTTGTCATTCACAAACTGAATCAAGAAATTGTTATGTTTATAAATACTGGAAGAAATCAGATATGAATCATATTAATTAAATCATATCATTTGCAAAATACTAAGATAGCTAAAGTAGTCATTAACCAAATGCAAATTGATAAACATAAACATGAAACAAAAGATTGATATTGTGAAAAGCGAAAGTTGTAGCAGAACATCAACTTCTATCTCAGTCTGTATTAGATATCCATAATCTTGGTTCTCCCACAAGCGAGGATGATCCTTATTAAAAAAAATAATAAGTATTTAAAGGTTTTCCACAGGGTAAAACCTCCCTATGGAAGTTATAAAACTGTTTGCATAAACATGGGAAGATATCCCAAAGTTGTCTAAACTAGGAAAATAAAATAAAACTAAACATCCAAATATCCTCTAGACTGTCCATCAAATCTCATGCAATTCGAATTCACCTGAAAAGGACCAAAAATGAACAAATTAGAAGGATATTTTATTAATAAATGATAGAAAATTTAATTCTGTAGACTAGCTACAGAATCCTCTAATTTTGTAGCTAGTCTAAAATAACATACAGAATCACAATTGAAATTAATTGAAAATATTTTAAGGAGATTAAATTTGATTATCATCCAATAGCCATTTGAAAACGATTTATTCAATTGGAGCTTGATATACCATTTGAAATCAAAACATAATCATAAAATCATTCAACTCTGTTCATTTAATCACCAGAGAATTGGATCTAAAAAGAATCATAATCAAACAGTTGAGAAACCGTTTGATATCCAATGCAATCAATACAAAAACAAATCTTATGCATTTGTTATGTCGTTTTACCAACAGGAGATATGATCAAATCGAACAGGATCGTTTACAATTCGTTATGGCTGTAACGATTTATACCATAAGTGAATCAAACCAATACTGGCGCGTAACTGTCCACAAACAAAAACATAACAAGGTATACGAGATATCCAACCATTTATTTTTGCAAACTGATTGACCTTGACCAAAATCATTTCATCCAAACGAATCGTAACCAGACTTGGTAAAAATAACATAGTCAATCAATTCGTTTCAAAACCAATTGAATCCAACAGTTGTGAAATCGATTATAATCAAAACAAATGGCAAGCGACTATTACGCTGCCTTGTCAATGGGAAAAATGAATTCGACAAGATCATTTTCCAATTGTTGTGACTGTGTTGGCATAGCACACAATTCATGCCACGAATAGATCAATTCAAACTGGCGTGAAAATTAATTCAAATAAAATCATAAAAGGCTCGAATGATTGTGTTAAGGTCCTAACCCGCACATAGGTAGATCAATGTATTCGGATGTAATAAAGGTCAATATTAAAAAGACCTTTCAATAAAATAGAATAAGGTGGATGTAAGAAGACCTAATAGAAGCTTCCGCTTCTAGAAGGATCTTCCTCTAGATGCTTCTTTTTAGTATAAATAGGAGTCGAGGGTATGAGAACCCTAGCTTGGATATTATTGTAACAGAGCACTGCTCGATTGGAGGTTGCCCCC